>CAJVPI010001550.1:0-11714 GCA_910592345.1 Paraglomus brasilianum
TAATCGTTAACTACACATTGCCCATAATGAAGCGATGCCGAGCATGAACCCTCGGTGTTAGCCCATCGCGTTCACAAATTGGGGGCTCTGCCGGGAATTACCATTGTTAATCTGCACGAAGCGGAGAGAACAAGGTGTTAAAAGTTTGACGAGTTCAAAATGGGATTATTATCTTGAGAACTGCGTCGTAAGAAGTTGTACAACAATTTATCCCGATATTGAAAAGTATAAAAAGCTTACCCCTCCGTCCCGGCAAAGCATAAACTTGCACTTTTACTTAACAAGAAATGGATAGAAAAAATATTATCGAACAAAAAACCCCTGCAGAAATAAGAACTTACCATCTCCATCATGATATCATACACCAATTAATTCCCAGCCTACATAACCAAATTTGGATTGAACCGTACGCTAGAGACGACAGTTGTCAAATCTGCGCTGGTCAACCAACAAACAATTTGGATGAAGGGGCACATTATAAAGTTCTCAAAGCCTTAGAGGACCATGGGATATTAATACCATCGTATCGAACATATGCTAAATTCAGTAAAGCTAGTCTTCCTGCAACAGGAGGACGAAGAACTGAGCTTATCCGAAAAATGCTTTACGATTGCCGATATACTAAATACCCCACTAGTTGGGATAATTTAGTAAAATATATCAGCCAATTGTTAAACGGACAGATTTGCGCTCCACCTACGGATGCTTATCTTCCTGATTTGGAGGACAAAGAAAAACAAGCAATATTCAAGAGTACCATTGACTTATTGCAAATCTCGTATAATAGCGATTTACCGCATGAATATCAAGCGATAGAGGAAAGCGATGAAGATGAAGCCTATGAACAAGAGTATGTTGAAAGTATCGAAGCTGAAAATGAAACGACTGAATTAGTCGAATCACAGCCGAGAAAAATCGACGCACAAATCTCTAGGGAAATAGACGAATTTCGTTCAATTCCCGTTTCGGCTACTCCAAAAATCGTACCTCAAGAAACATCTAATAATAATATTGTTTCGACCGCATTACATGCATGGCAAAATTTCGATGGTACAAAAACACCTTCTCCTGAAGAAATTGCTCAAACAGTAAGGACGATGGCTGGACAGAACAAGCAAAGAGTAGACTTGGTTAATCCAATGTTTACGCTAGCAAATACGGACTATGAAGGAGATAATTCTCTGACATACGTAATAAATGCTCCTACTATACGGATAGAGGAAAATGATACCGTAAGCTTTTCTGTTCTGAGTACGCCTACTCCAAAAACTGATGCATCCAAAAGAATACCAATACCTACTCTAGCATTGGATTCGTCTCCTCATGATTCGAATACATCCGATCCTATGAGTGTGTTTAATGATAATGTCCAGGACCAACCATTAATTCAGCAAGAAAATACGGAAGAATCTGTAAAAGAATTGGAATTGCAACAACGGGTACAAGGCGGGCAAAACGTTATAAATAAGCCCTATCCCCCAACAACTGAATATTATTCAAGCTCGGGTGAAAAGGAATATATTCCAAATATTTACTCAAGCAATCCGCAAGAAACCTTTACTCAAACAATCGACGCCTACCCATTAACTACTGTTGTAGTATACCCCGAACCAATTCCAAACCCTCCTGTCCAAAGCTCTTCTATTCAAACTTTTCTGAAAAGCTCCACAATGGGTGAAGATACTCAACACATTATGAACGCCATGAAACAGCTAACTGAAAGCTTGACAAAAGGGTTGAAAGACCTAAAAATTGAAGCACCAACGATCTCGTTGGAACAAACAGTTAAGCCGTATGATATGGAGTTCATCGAAGGAGTAACGAACCCTCGGAAATTTGTCCAGGATTTAGAAAGAAAGTTTGATGCTAACGGAGTAACGGATGACACTCGAAAACTGAGGATTTTTAGATCTTTAATTCCGCCTCAAGTGTTAGAATGGCTTAATACCAAAATAACAAACAAAAGTATTCGATTTTGGAATGATACGAATTATCTCAATTATTCCTTGAAACCGCAATTCATTAAGAAATACGTAACTCCAAAATTAAAGAGACAATTGTATGATCAATACAATAAATTCTTTATGGAAAGAAATGAATCGGTTGCTGAACACTATAGGAGGCTAAAAGATTTATGGTCCGATTTAAATAATACGCCGACAGATGAAGGTGGAAAAATGGATAAATTTATCCAAGGCTTACCCGATAGTACGAAAGGAGCTATCTATCAACAGGGAGAGCCTCAAACCCTTCAAGATGCGTATACAAGAGCCCAAAACGCTGAATTGGCAAGAATGTATGACTCCAGAGATGATGGTAAAGAAACAAAACGAGCTATGGTAGCAATGACCGAACAGCTCAAAGAATTACAACAAACAATTACCTCTGTCGGTAATACTCAAGTCCTAATGACTGGGAGAGCTCCAGTTGATAACCAAGGACGTCCCAGAAGAAACTTCAATGCAGGAAGAAAAAGTTTCAATAATAGAAACTTTAACAATCAAAGAAATTTTAATAATCAAAGAAATTTCGATAATCAAAGAAACCCGCCAAGGATGAATTGTCATCGATGCGGAAGAAACGGCCACCTTGCTAAAGATTGCAGAATAGGCAAATGTTATAATTGTGGTGAGGAAGGGCATTTTGCCAAGAATTGCCCAACCAAACTGACTCCAAAAAACTGCTAAGCTCTTCCTGTAGAGGGGTGGGAGAGCAAGGTAGTGAACCTCTACTATTCAAGATTCAGGGACGTGACGCTATGCGAAGCGGACCCTTAGAACTGATGGCAGAGGTAGGAGGTGTGGTGCGAAATGTGGTTATTGATACAGGCGCTGAAGTCAACGTGATTGCACAAGACTTTGTATGGCAAAACGCCTGGAAAGAAAAAGTAAAAGTGCATAAAGAAAAAATCCTAGGTATCTCAAATACGCCCATAGTAACAGACGGAAAATTGGAATTGGATGTTAGTATACAAGGAGCGACCGTTACGGTTACGTTTCTTGTAATTCCTATAACCAATGTCTTTGCTATATTGGGAATTGACTTTGCTCAAAAACACGAAGTTAGGCTCGAATTTAAGCCTAAAAATCCGAGAATGATATGGCGTCCTAATGGACAAGGAAAACTACGGGAAGTTCCATTAACTATAAATACCCAAGCTCCCCAACTCTCCATTAGAAGACAAATCGATTTTATTATCATAAACCCTATTCGGAATGCCTCAAATCAACAAGAAAAACAAGCGGACCGAAAAACCGCTAGAATTATCAAGAAATTCTCCGAAAGTTATGACAAAAACTCCGAAAAAACTTCAAGTCCAAGGAGAAGCTCAGATGAGCTATCCGAAACGAAAATATCCATGGCATGAAAAATGGCATTATCCTGATTGTGCTAATCCCGTCGGCGAAGATAACGATTGTCCTCATTGCATGGTATTCAGAATTCTTGATCAAAGAGTTATTGATGCCAAAGAGCAAGAACGTATGGAAAAATGGGATAAACACGCTAACGGATGGCAACAATATCAGTGTAAAAATGCTACGATTGATAAAGTATATGATAAATATTATAATCCCAAATCTGAGATTATTAATAGAAGCATGTACAGAAAAGCCGTTCTAAAATTTAATAGAACATTAAAAGCCTGGATAAAAGAAGTTGATGATTATTGGACTCAAGTCAATAACCATAACGATTTAATGGACATTGACCAGGAAAAAACTATAAAAGAAGCCGACCTGAATGACCTCTCCATACAAACTGATCAAAAAGAAATTCTCCAAGACATGGATATTGATCAAAATAATTCTATAATTATCCAAATTGAAGGAGTTGCTATAACTCTATCATGGGATGATAAAGGAATTACCTTTGATAATAACAGACATGAATGGCCAGAAGTTAAACGATGGCAGGTTAAAATTGGGAGAAGAAATACAAGTCCTATAAGATTCCGTCACTGGAAAGGACCTTTCGCTACTTGTTGGTGCATCTTGAATGAAAGTTCTCGACATAAAATTCTTGATGATAACCAGGAATGTAGTGAATGCGAATACTGGATAACAGTAATTCATTCTCTCTCTAAATTACCTGACAACGTACGAAAGCCATTAAATGAAAGTAAAAAATTATATCCATGGTATAAACCTCTCGAAAAAACTGAAAGACTAAGAGCATGGCAATGCCCTAATCTAACAGAAAAATTCGAAGTCCAAACACTTTCCAAAAGCGCGATAATTCCTTATAAAGCTTATGCAAAAGATGCAGCATGGGATATCTATGCAGCTGAAGATTGCAAGCCTAATGAATATGGTGTAGTGGTAGTCCCTACTCATATAAAAATTAGATATGCTAAAGGACACTATGGTCAATTAAAGACTAAGTCGTCTCAAGCATTAAAAGGAATATCCGTTTTAGGTGGAATATTGGATGAGGGTTATGAAGGAGAAATTAAAGTAATTTTACAAAAACCTGGCGATGATAAATTTGAAGTCAAAAAAGGAGAAAAAGTAGCTCAAATAATAATTTATGAGCAAGTTGATAAACCAACAGAAGAGGCTTCACACGAAAAAAGAGGAATTAAAGGATTTGGTTCATCTGGCAAATGGGCTAAAAACCTTAAAACCTCAGACAAACATGAAGAGCGCCTAAAGAAAACCTTTAATATTGTCAAATCCCAAGGCAAAGAAATTAATGACGAGCAAAAGGCACAACTGTCCAAATTGTTAGCCAAATATGCTTCTACATTCGTGGAAAATTCCAATGACATACATACAACTGTCGAAGGATTCCATCATTATATTAAGCTAACGGATGATACTCCTATCTGTGAAGCTAATAGACATATGTCTCCGATTAAGAAAGCTTTTCTTAAAGAGGAGCTAGAAAAAATGAAAGAAAAAGGTGTAATATCTGAATGTCCTCACAGTATACCCTGGGGATTTCAGGTAGTAATAGTAAAAAAGAAGGATGGTACATTAAGGTTATGCGTCGACTACAGAAAACTTAATCAAGTTACTGTGAAAGACAAATATCCTTTACCAAAAATACAGGAACTAATAGATAGGGCAGGAAAAGCGAAATACTTTACCTCACTTGATCTAGCTAGTGGATACTGGCAAGTTCCGATGTATGAAGCTCATAAGCAATATACTACCTTCGTATGTCCTTATGGACAATTTTACTTTAATGTTATGCCGTTCGGTTTAACAAACGCCCCAGCTACCTTTCAAAGAATGATGGATCGAATTCTGAATGAATTACGAGAAGACTTCTGTGAAGTATATCTTGATGATATTCTCATTTATTCAGAAACCTTCGAACAACATTTAATACACATCGAAAAAATA
Organism: Paraglomus brasilianum; assembly: GCA_910592345.1. Classification (NCBI taxonomy): domain Eukaryota; kingdom Fungi; phylum Glomeromycota; class Glomeromycetes; order Paraglomerales; family Paraglomeraceae; genus Paraglomus; species Paraglomus brasilianum. The sequence goes on from CAJVPI010001550.1 coordinate 5,349, forward strand.
ATCCAACGCTTGAATAAGTACGGATTGAAATTAAAACACAAGAAATGTCATTTCGCTCAATTGGAAACCGAATATTTAGGATTCATTCTGAGCGACGGAGGTTATAAAACATCTCCGCGAATTATCGAAGCAATCCAGAAATTTCCCGAACCAAAATTAAACCAACCAGTTCCGTTACAAACGCTACAAATCTATCTAGGGTTATGTAATTTTTATCGAAAATTCATAAAAAATTACAACGAAATATACGACCCTATGAACGAATTACTTCCGCAACAAATTAAGGTCGTAAAACCTTATGTTGGGGAAAATAAAAGGAAAAAATGGGAAATTACGTTCAAAAATAATCCAAGAATATGGACAGAACGCCAAAGCGTAGCATTTAACAAAATGAAAGAAGCGTTCCAAAAAACCCTGGAAGAGGGCGGAACACGACTAGCATATCCAATACCAGGCCGAAGTTTCATAATAAGGACGGATGCTTCAAAAATAGGATTAGGCGCGGCCTTACTCCAATATACAGAAGAAGGAATCGAATTACCAATAATGTACGCTCACCGAGTACTGAATAGTGCAGAGAAAAATTATGGTGCAACTGATCTAGAAGGATTAGTCGTAAAAGAAGCTATCAAAGAATGGTTTCGACCCTACGTGTGGGGACAACATTTCAAAATCTATACCGACCATCAACCACTTCTAAGCGCATTTCGAAATCGAGATATTGATGGTAGACTTGGTGGTTGGATAAACGAACTATCCGAGTTTACTTTCACATTGGTACATCAGCCCGGCAAGAAAAATTATCTTGCGGATGTGTTATCTCGCATCCCCCCACAAAACGCACACGACGACGAAGAATACGTACACATAATGCTACTACAATTCAAAATTAGTGATACTGAGTTTCAAATGAAAGGTACTGTACTGCGTAATTGATAACTATCGATCTACCCAAGGCCTTAAGTGGCGTAGCTCATGAGTATTTTTATTAATACTGTATTGCGTAGCGATAATTATTAAATTACCCAAGGCCTTCAGTGGCGTAGCTCATGAGTACTTCTTTGAAATATGGAAGGGCAACAGCAACCCTCAAACAAACTAATTGTAAATATGTAAATAATTCCTATTTACATATGAGGTAGCAGTATTATTGTTGTCGTAAGTCAATAACTTGCAGTATGTTATCAACAGAATTCTGCGGTTAAGTACTTCAAATTAGTGGGTTAGATAACATGAGTATTGCGCCCCGTATGGCGATAAAAATATAAATACTCCCTATCCGCAATTAATTATCAAAAATAATTCAAAATGAACGACGAAGAATATAATCAAGTCCTTGATTATTTAACAAAACCCGATCAACGACATGTACCAAGAGAAATACGAAACAAATCCGAACATTTCGAAGTATTCGATAATCGACTATACCGAAAAAATTTCGATCAACTATTATTAGTTGTAAAGAAAAATGAAGTAGACGATCTTCTACTTTATGCGCATGATCATCCTCTAGGAGGACATTTTGGTCGCGATAAAACGATGTGGAACATCACCCAATACTACTGGTGGCCTAAAATGGGAAAGTACGTGGAACATTACGTACAAACCTGTGAACAATGCCAACGATTACGGGCACCTACCAGATCGGAACCACTACAATCAATCACTCCCATTGGCACTATGAGAAAGTGGGGAGTTGATACGGTTGGACCGTTACCTCGTACACAAAATGGAAACGAATATTTAGTCGTGGCAGTTGATTATTTAACTAAATGGCCTGAAGCCAGAGCGCTCCCAAATAAACAAGCTGATACAGTAGCTTCGTTTATAGTGGACGACATAATATGCCGACATGGTGTTCCAAAAGAATTGACTACCGATCAAGGTACTGAATATAAAAATCAATTATTGCGATATATCGCAAAACGAACATCCATGAAACATATTATGACTCAGGCTTATCATCCACAAGCAAACGGACAAGTAGAACGTATGAATCAAACTTTGATTAATATGATTCGAAAGGTGTCGAAAGACAAACCTAACGTTTGGGATGAACACTTAGCTACGATATTATTTGCCTATCGTACGACTATACATTCAACGACTAAGTTTACGCCGTTTCATTTGTTACACGGGTACGAAGCGGTTACACCATTAAATCGAAAATTAGCACCAATTGGTAATAACGAAAAAGAACTACAAAAGCGACAAGGCCAGCTTATCGAAATCCTAAGCAAAAGAGTACAAGCCAGAGAGAATATACGAAATCGTCAAGTCGTACAAAAGAAAAATTACGACAGAAAATTACAAGAGCCAACTTATAATCCTGGTGAATTAGTTTGGCTTGACAAGAAAACGTTCAATGAATTACCCAAGCAAAAAACTGGCTTAAGATTGACTGGACCGTTTAAAGTCATTATGAGAAAAAGTAACGGTACCTATCATCTTGAAGACTCTAAAGGCAAATTGCTCAAGAAAGCTTATTCGGGCGATAAGCTTAGACGATATCAAGTACGACAAAAATATGGAGAGCCATTAGTCGTAATTGAACAAATCGAAGGCATCCATCAAGGAAACGAATTTCCTCGGCTAGTAGATGCGAGCGAAAAGGATAATTAATTGTACTGTTATCCATCAGTAAATTGGTTACCTCGGAACTTGATCAAAGGATTTAACGCTATGCGAATAATACCTGAGATCGCTCAGAATTACTCAAAAGATTTGTTACTGTGTAACGAATACTGGAGAACTAATTCGGCGCATTTATGAAACTTAGAAAATTTGGTTCGAAATAATATACGATATACTACTAAACTTAGAAATTGCCATTGTGCATTTTTCAAGTAAAAGTTTGGGATGTATAACACACTTAGTATTGCCTTTCTTATTACGCGATGCGCGGTAGGATAAACCGTTAGGTGTTGCACCGCGGAACCCTTAGGCAAGGCTTAAGTTTAATTGTGAAAATGCGTGATTTTTAAACAAAGGTTTTATACAAGGAAAAGTGTACTCTTATCGCAAATAATATTGGATTAACTCCGATTCCTGTCAACGGCCAGGACCAATCAATCGATTGTGAAAGAGTATAAACTAAGAAAATTTTTATGCCGTAAAAATAATAGAAAGCAAAAAATCCAAAAAATTCCTGAGTCCCTAGTCTCTCGACCTCGGTCATGTGATTAGACGGATAGTGAGGGCGAGAGCAACCCACACATTAATTTTTGGCAATAATGCGACACCTCTAATATTTTTAAAATCATTGTCTTTTTGACAAAGATTTTGAGAGGGGAAGGTTAAAGGGGGGTACACAATTCAAAATTGTGCTACTAAAATTCGATTTTATCGATAACTAGTGCACATGATCACAAAATTCGCCGAGATTGTTACTTAATTTAATTAACCAGCCCGGAGCTGAAAAGACAAATTAATGTAACACACAATCAAAAGCGTAAGCAAAAACTACACGCAAAAATACTAAGATATGAAACTGATAGTAATTCTTATTACTCGAACGTGGAATCCAATTGTAGGAATCCAACTAGTAGATAACGGGATGAAATTAGTGGAATATACGTGTTATACAAAAGTGAAACGTTATTATTGCTGGAAGAAATGACAACGCTATGCGAAGTCATATATGAGGCAGAAAAGTGAGGAATATAAGGACCAAACGTGGTTCAGTTATCAACAATTAAAGATCATCGGCAAAATTCCGTGCGTTTCGTTTACGAATTAATTAATTGGCGTATTACAATTAAAACTGTTTATCATTATATGGTATACGGTGTAATACGGTCTCTTATCTGAAATAATGAAACTTGGCACTCATTGTCAAAGACTGAAACGATAATATGTTAGAATAACCAGTCGGAAGTCTCGCCAAGACAGAAGATTGAAATATTCGTGAATTCGAATTATGATAATCTGAAATTTGGCGCTTGAGTAACGCTAAAAATCGATTGTCGTAAACTTATTCGACATATTTATTTCAAGAAATTAATTCGCGTGTTAAACAATTTCAAATTATGAATCGGATGACTGGTCATCTGAGGATTGATACGAATTGTTTACCATGATAAGATAAATGAAATTTAAAAGGTGAACCACTGAATCGCTTGATACTGTTTCACGCCTTGTATAGAGATGATTTTGCGGACTTGTTTCCCCGAAATCTATTAAACTCTTGGCATATGAGCGATGAAAGAATTTTCGATATTGATTTTATTGGTATGTGTTAAAAATAACTCTGTCCGCAGATGTAAACAAGTTGAACTTGTTATCTAAAGATAGAGACGAAATTAACACAAATTAATGAGAACAATCATTAGTGAATCATGGCAGCTCATACAGTGGAAATTGGTGAAATGTAACACTGACAAACACTCAAAAGTTATATAAACACCACTTCTCCCCCATCCTCAACCTCATCTTCATCAAAAGATAAACTTGAGCAAGCAACTCAGCAAGCAATAGTTATCTCAGCAATTGATAAAACACCAATCTTAACAGAACACTTAAACCAAATCAACCACTAAACAAAGAATGCAAATCAATGGCAAACGAACAATTCCGACTCACTTCCTTGAGCTCCTTAGCTCAGCGGATTGGCAACTCGAAGCAACCAACCAAATATACACCGCAATCAGAGAGACCCGAGAAGAGACAATCAAATTCTGGGTCTATGTTGGGGACCTCATCGAATACATCAGGCCATACTGGCCAAAGAGAATTACTTATCGGGAATACCGGTACCTCTCAGTCGAAGACTGGCAATATGAATTCGACTCAACCACCAATTTCGTCCAGATTAGGAAAAAAGGGCAAAGAGCCATTGCCCTCTGGATTCCCTATAACGAAATCAAAGGCTGGGGAACACTCCAGGAAGGTCAGGAGTATATCTACCCCCTCCGAGCCACCATCTATAACCAAAAAGTCATCCAAGGCTTCGACGAGTATCAACAATACCAACAAGCCAGAGATGGGAGGATTAACACCACTAATGGCGAAAACATTGAAGAGGAAGGGACAGATTGCTGGCAAGCGATTACCAAGCATCCAGCACGCCACCGATGCAACCCGTGTGACACAAGAAGTTGTTACACCCTCTACAGTGACACAGAACCTGAGTGGCAAGAGGATGACTATTTCGACGAAATCCTCGACTGTCAAACCGAGACAGAAACCACAATCTCGATTACCTCCCTCCTCGAGGACTACTATAGACCAGGGGAAGACAGAACAGGCCCCCAAACCAAAGAAACGCAAGAAGAGGGCCTCCAACTCTACCCCAATACCACCAATGAGCCAAAACAACAACGAAATAGGTGGTACAACCAAAAATCGCCCTATGAAAGGCTTGGAGAGTACATTTACGATGACGAAAACGGGTGGGATTTTAGAACCTATGATCAAAGGCGTAGAGGAACCGAAATCCCTGAAGAGGAAGTCTTCTGGGCTGCTCCAGAAAATAGAAAAGAAGAGGCCGAGAAATACAAAAGGAGACGTCAGTACGAAGCCGAGTGGTACGAGGAACAAAGCAGACAACTCAGGGGATACAGTCCCTTCGAAAATGGGGAGCCCGATTATTACCCCCCATATCTTGATAACCAGCCCTACTCCCCCGAATACTGCCCTAATTCCCCAAGCTATGATGGACCCTCCGGTTACCAAATTACCGGAAACTATGTCCCCGACAATGTTAGGCTCTTTAACAAGCGAGAGCTTACAGCAGAACCCTGGTGGACGTATTGAAGACGAAATAGATTTCGACTCTTGGTGGGATGAGAATTTTCTGACATTAGAAATGCCAGAGACAAGCGAATTATCCACAGTCGAAAAAGCGGTGGAGAAAGGAAATAACGGAGTGGCTACGGAAGAAGAAAAGCCACCGACGGTTGCCGAGACTGTTACGCCGGTCGTAACAACGGAAAATAATATAGTAGAAGGAGAAGAGATTTTAGGTAGTAATAATATAGAATTTGAATTAATTCCCGAAGAGGAATTTAATAATTTTTTAACTAGAGTCAATGAAGCGAAAAATATCGCTGAGACGTTACATATTTATCTTAAAACATACGATATAGGATTCGTATACCTTATAACTAATTCTTCCTATATTAGTATGACAAGTGTAGAGGACTTAGAAAGTAGTCTAGCGCTAGGGGATGAGAGTGCGAAAAGAGAATTGCTGGCACAGTATGAAATACTGATGGATAGAGTCCAGCAAATAAAAAGGATTAGGAGAGAGAGAAATTTTTAGAACCAATTTCTCTAAAAAAAGGGGAAGGTTGTGAACGGCGATTTGATCAAGTGATTTCTGCGGTACTGAGATAGAGTAGTACAGAAAGATGATCAACATCGACT
>CAJVPI010001551.1:0-11709 GCA_910592345.1 Paraglomus brasilianum
AATTTGATTTACAATAATAATTAATGTAAAGGAAGTCCAGAAAAAATAACGAAAGATCAATTTTCTTTGTAAATTAGGAAAGATGAAATTGTAATTTCTTTTTGCAACGAATTTGTTTCAATTTTTTGGGCATTGATTAAAAAAATAGAGAAGGGGATGAATTTAAAATTACTGCTTATGATATTAATAGATGTAAAGTGTTTATTTTTATTTTTTTGCAGTTTTGTATTTGTTATCGGAAGAGTTGATTAACATATCAGTTCGTATCAGTTAGGTAAGTGGTACAAATTTAAAATTAAATTTATGTGAAGATCGATTATTAATATTTAAAATTTACAATTTTGGAATTGTTATTTGTTAATTGTTAAACGAAAAAGTTAACTTGATCAAAATCATCATTATTTTATGCATAAACATCGACAAAATTGTATTTAATATAATAATAATAATATTTATCATTAGTTGGACGACTTTATGTATTCATAATAACAGAAGCAAATCCGAGGTATTATCTATACTTTTTGCCAATATGAACCTTTTGAATTTGCAAAAAAAAAAAAAGAGATGATTGATACCCTTTTTCAAACGGGAATCAAATTGATGTCTTATTGAATAACCTATTTTTGGCGATGATCTCCCAAACAATGATCGGCTTTCGCTAAGTAAAAAAGGTGGATATATCGTCTATGATAGCGATTTTGAAGTGAACATGAAGCAAACTACTGTAGTTGCTTTAGAAAGTAAATCGTATAATAATAATAAGTCCAGACTGACAAATATAATCGTTATAACTTTGTTTTTTTTTTCCCCCCAGAGTATATTAATATAAAGAGTTGAACAACGGTGGGGAGGAGATCCTAGGCAGAAGCCTAGATAGAGGTCTAGATAAAGATCAAGATATAGGTCGTGATGTAGATCGAGGACGAGATTTAAATCCAGGCAAGAGATTTATATAAAATTGCGAGAAGATGATCCGCAAGAAATTAACCATAATTTTAAAATCCAAGTTAGTCTAAATAACAAAAATGGAATAGCAAAGAGGCACGAAGTAAATAATTAGGTTAGAGGCGGCATCACGAGGCACAGCAAATCTGAAAAGGAGGTTACATAGCAGAATGTGAATTGACACGGGTGACACTCTGATCAGTTGTTTGATTTTCATCAGATAAATTATTTCACGCGTAAAATGCAATTGATAAGTGCATATCGCGCGTTTAACGTCGATTATTGTTCAAATAGATACCCAGAGATATTAACACCAGATAATATTTGGATAATTGGAATCACTCAGGAGCCATCTATTCGGGAATATTATTTAGTTTTCTACTATGAAATACGTCTGATATTGGACAACTTTATACGACTTGATGAAGATGTAAAGTACATGCAATATAGCGACTTTTACGAACTCAAAGAGATCGGATCTGGTGGTTATGGAACAGTTCTTACTACCAGCACTTTAGAAAAAAATATGCCACAAACTGTTGTACTCAAACGGTTTAAGAGTTTTGCTGAAACGCCGGAATTATTTATTTCCGAGGTAAGCAATTGTTGATTATGATGTTATTAATTAAAGTATACTTAATCTGACTCTGTATTTATTTTATTTAATAGTTCAAAAATCATGCTAAGTGTACAGATTATTCATTCCTTGAAATTTATGGAGCGACATAAAACCCAGAAACAAAAGAGTACATGATTGTTATGCAATATGCTAACAATGGTAGTCTTTTGTCTTATTTGGATCAAAATATTAACAAATTGACGTGGAGGAATAAATTATGGTATTTGAGGAATATTACATGGTATCTGGGCAATATTCATGACGTGGGATTAGTGCATTGTGATCTTCATGGCAGAAACATAGTAATAGATTTACATAATACAGAATTATTCATATGCAATCACAATTAGTGAATTTATGCAAGTCACATTCAACCATTCAAGGCGTTTTACCCTTTATTGCACCAGAAATCTTCCATACCTGCAAATTTACTCAGGAATCAGATGTGTATTCTTTTGGTATCATTATGTATTTGATTGCTACTGGTGAACCACCTTTTAGAGATAGGCAGTTCGATAGAGACTTAGTATGTGGCATTAAGGACGGGCTACAACCATTGATGCCTGATTCTGCACCAGAGGAATACAAGAAACTTTGCCGAGCAGTGTTGTGATGCTGATTCTGCAAGCATCCAGATGTACAGAAACTTTATGATGATATTAGAAAGCTTATTGAAGAGGTGGACAAGGACAATTCTGATGACAACACGTGGAAGACCATCTATCATAATGATGTAAAACCCTTATCACTTCTCGAGAAGGAGAGTAAATATTCTAGAAGATCTTACCTACTGGAAATCTGGCTAAAACAAGAAACAGCCATGAGTTGGATTCAGCTGCAGGTATGAAGACAACCCATTTGTATAAACGAAGTCTATTTATAATATTAACATTGTCTATTGCTATTACTATTGCCTTATAATTTAGTGACTCAAGATTTTGAAAACTTGTAATTTACTAGTTTATTGTTAGTTCAAAGATAAGCACTTAGCATAAAGATTTACCTTAAAAGATGTTTTATGTAGCATTAGTATGCTGATATTGATGGAATTAATGGTGCAAAAATTAAAATTGATGCACAGTGTATGTAGTCTTGATTATAACAAATATCGAATTTTAAACCATAATACATATCCATAAAAGCAAGTAAATGTGACCGCGCAGATTATTGCATGAAAATTGGAGTTTGGCACTGGGTTGTAATAGTGTTTTCTTATACTGTATACGTTCTAAAGAGACTGTCGTTTTTAATTGATATTAGAGTTATTGCAAAAGGGTTTAACAGCAGGAAGTTCCATTGCGTTTACTCTATCAGTTAAATTAAAAAAATAAAGTATATTTTAATCATTTGTAAAGTTTCTATAATACATGACAATATTCCGGATAATCTCAGGCATAATTTTATTACTAACCGACAACGAATAAACAAGTGTCTTATGCGTTCTTAGCAATAAGTTTATTCACCGAGTGTTAATATTAAAGATGAATACATGGTCCGATTCAATCAACTACCGAGAAAGAATAACTTCGATATTGGTGAAATAAACACCTCCCGAATACACTTATAACGCTATTTTTGACTAATTTAAAAGACATCACTTAGCAAAGAAGATTTAATTTACCGGTAGAGTTCATGTGTTATCTTTGCGTTAACCGAGGAAGATAGTCCAAGAATAATTTAATTGAAATGCGCCAGGTGAGAGGTAATAACATGGAAAAAGAACTATCTTGACAGTTAAAAGTGTTTCGGGAGCGTAGCCATTCAATTCTTGGCCATGCAGAACTATCATAACAGATGCAAAAACAAACAATCACCCCTCTTACTAAACTCATGGCACCAATTCCTCTACGCATAACACATTTCTTTGTGTCGAACATGTCAAGTTTACAAGCTTTGTTAAAGGAAAGCCTTTTTGAAGAATCACATCTTTATTTCGTTGAAACTCAGTCCCATTATATTCTCTAAAATAAGGCATGTAGTCAGAAGGTTTAGAAAGTATTTCTACGACGAAGCATATACCGATCAAGAAGGTAATTTGTTTATCGACAACAGGCAGAGTCATGATAAATTTTCGCAACGGGATTACTAGACAGTTATTTAATCAAGACAAGAAACGATAGCAGCTTGTTGTTAATGGTGTTAAAAGGAAAACTGCAACATCTATTACTATGGTGTATGAAAAATTTGAATGGCTAATAACAGACGTCAAAAACTTTAGTACGTAATCAAAAGCCGTGGCAATTAATATTAATGGCGTTTTCAGATTAACGATATATTCGGTTTACGAACTTGTCTTTATTTAGTTATTGCAATGTGCCACATGTTGAATTTCAAACACTTTAATTAAAAGAGATCGACTGCATTTGGGGATCTGTACAATGAAACTAAGAAACTCATCACTACTGAGGAATAGTGCCATTTCGACAGCATCATGAGGAGAAAATCGAACTCGCATGTTGAAGCGAGGTTGGCTGATGGATTTCTCGTGTGACGGGTGCGCCCGAGCGCAATGATGTGTGCATAAGACTAATATGAAAATCCCCGTATGAAAGAGTCCCTGATAGTAGTGGCCCTCTTAACTGTGTGTCACACTTGTGTGACTGTCAATTATTAGGATTACGTCACAACCAACATTTTACCATTTTTATCAGGATGCGTCCTGGGAAAAAAGTTGAAAGACCAAGTAGCATGTCAAACGAAACCGAAACGCGTAGATCCCGCCGCATCGATAATTATCATGAATTAGGCGTTCGTGGCAGGCAAGCAATTACAAGTGCCGTGTTGAATATAATGCTTATGCGCTGATTTCCGAACTCAACGCCTTGCAGGAGAACAGGTGTAACAGTACCAAACACAGTGAAGAAGGATTCGGAAGGGTTTGACGATATTGATGATTTTTTTGCAAAAGCTATCGTCTTTAAGAGTAAGTAGGTTCATACTGATTATTTGTTTGATTTGTATGAGACAAACGAAAAGACAACTGACTTTTATAACTTTACAAAGGGTCGTCACCAGTGGATACGCTACCTACAGCACGATTTTTAACTCCAATTTGTTTTGAAAACAGACAATCATTATCCAGCCCTAGCCCATTACCCAGTCCCAGCCCGTTACCACCGTCAAATATTGAAGATACTCCTGCAGAAAAGTCGTCCAGTAAGGCCTTCGATTTTGGAATTGGCCAGGATGACAACACACTTGGAAACGCCAGCCCAACGGGAAACGCCAGCCCAATTTATATAGAATCGACACCAGTACGAGCGGATACCCTAGCTGCTGATCGATTCCTAACTCCAAATAGACAATCGCTACCTAGTCCTAGTCCATTACCACCATCAAATATTGAAGATACTCTTACGTCCAGCAAGGTATTTGATTTGGGAACTGGCCAGAATAACCAAACACTTGGAGATGCTGGTTCAAGTATAAATAAGACCAAGATCAGGACTAGGACCAGGCCCAAAACTCAAAGCAAAAACAAACAACTAAAACGAAGATCGAGAAAGGTGGAAAAATCAGCGTCTGATAGTCAAAACAAAGATACAGAGGATGAAGAACCGCTAGGACGTAAGTATATATGCTTTTTGTTTATGAGCGGATTCATTATATGAAAAAAAAACTTTGGTTTGTTTCAATAGTGCGTCGAAGCAAACGACAACGCACAAAGCCTGTAGAGTATTGGCGGAACGAGAAAGTAGTTTACGAAATGCGGAGATCTGGTGAGTCTGATTGGCTTATTCTGATTGACATTGATGCAATCTGCTAATATTGGTTTCTGGACCAACGTATAGTTGGAGTCCCTGTCCAAGTTGTCAAAGATGTAATACGTATAATCAGTGACGATGAAGAAACAAATACCAAGACTAAAGAAGGTGGCGTCAAAAAGCGGAAAAGCAACAATAAGGCTAGTAGCCATCGAGAATCAAAAGAGGAGAGTATCGAAAAACCCACATCGCCAGACGCTGTTGTGGTAGACTTTGGTACTAATAGGGAAGTCAGGCGATGTATGTATCAGTATGGTTTGTCTTTGATTTTGTGTCTCGCATAGGATACTAAGGTGTAATTTATATCTTGGCACCAATCAGCAATTGTGGCTACCACAGCAATGTTGAATCCGACCCAAGCAAGCGAGAAGAAGGCTTATAAAATGCAAAAGTTGTTTTATGAAGGCAGTTTTCTGGCTTATGGAGTAGTCGAGATACCTAAGGAGACAGAAAAGCCAAGCAAGAGTAGTAAAGACACAGCATTGGTAATTGGAAACGCACTCTTGCTTTATATATTATTCATTCGTCGTACTGAATTACAAATGCAAATCGCTCTTTTTATTGGTCAAGATGCACTTTAAGTATTTTGGAAAGAAATTCCGTCATTAATGGCTCAATTTGTTCTTAGGTATTCTACGTGGCCAAGGGACCGGTTAAAGTCACAATACACAAATGCACGTTTCATGTAGGGACAGGAGACCACTTCTTCGTGCCTAGAGGTATGTCTATGATCAGAGCCTTTATTTGAATAATTGCAATTTACTGACTGCCGAAATATTTCAGGTAATTATTACACCATCAAAAACGAGAATCATCATGAAATACGTCTATTCTGGTCTTCTGCAAAGGAAGTTTAGAGTCTCCATCAGGGAGCGAGGTGACGTATAGAATATATCCAATATTATGAATGAAATTCATCGATGATGTGAATAAACTGAACCAAGGTTTCTCAATTACCAGGATATGTCGCAAGAACTTTGGAGCTCAATAAGCCATTTGTTGTTCTTGTTGTTGTATCTGTTGAGTGGCATCATCTGCCAATGCTATCTGGATAACTCCGAGCTTGTCTTGCAGTCGCTGTAGCGCCTGCAAAACAATTTCTTCTGGTTTCACTGATCCAATTGTCTATATTGATAGAGGATCGTTAGAATTTTATGTTATATAAAAAATTATAAATAAATAAAATAAATATATATACATACATGTATATATATATATATAAAACGTACCTCAACATTAAAGTAGAATTTATTAGGCTTGAGGTTATAATCAAAGGCTAGAGAATAAGGGTGATTATTACAAAAATCTCCAAAACGCCGTGATTCGAAACGATGACATAAATATGCTTACGCTCTCCTTCCGATGGTTCGGGCTCTTCTGCACCAACTTTTGACTTTGGCCTAATAATTCTCGACGATCAATAACATGTTAACGAATCACAATAATTTTTATCGCAAGAAACATACCATTCTTTCTTCTCATCTTCTTCAAACCAGTATTCAGTATGTCTTAATCTATTATGTGGATCATATTCAAACGCAATGGCTGCACATGGGCTCCATTTGGCGTGTTCTTTAGCAACTCCCTGGATGATCGCAGCATCATATTAGTTTTTAGTCTTTCACAAAGATAGCCGCAAGTATCGACAATAACAAACCTTCTTGGCTATACACTTTATTTTAAGTTCTTGACCTTTTCTTAATTTCGCGATAAGGACACCCGGGGCGTTTTTTCCTAAATGGGAGAATCCATCGGCGCGATGAGCTTGTGAAGAATATCATCCATGTTAACGAAGAGATAATACCTGAGTAAATAGGGACAACACGAGGATCACTGCTAATGAGGTCTTTACTGGTTACGTCCTTTGTTACATTTTCCTGGGTGCATTTAACATTCAGCGTCATCTCGACAGAACATATCGGGCAATACTGAGAGCAACTGCAATCCTACATAAATCGAATTCATAAGCAAATTCCGTAACAAAAGACAAGTCAGAACAGTCACATTACCCACTTACTCTCGTATATTTGATTTTTTCCGCTTCTGTGCTGTCCAGAGGTATGAGTCCGAGTCGGTGTGCAATGAATTCATCCGCCAATACTGATGTGTTAAGTTCGATTTCGACCATGTCGATAGCTTCATCAAAAAGAGATGTTTTCGATTAGAAACGTTCCTGGGAATTTGCTCGATCAAAAACAATGTAACAAACCTATTGTAGGAACTTCTGAGATCATTATGCGTCGTAACGCATTTGCCATACTATAGCAGAGATCAGTTTGATCTAATCCGATACTTTATAAGACAAAGGGAACGGCATAAGGTAAAACCGTCACCTTAGATCCGTATTAGAAAGCGTGAATCGAATATTCTCCTCGGTTAGATCTTGAATCTTAATTTCGGGCTTTGGACCCACCCATTTGTCGCCCTGTAGGCCGTTACGATCTGTCAAGTCTATTTGCGGGTTCATCATGGTTATTTCAACGTCGAAATTCTCGATTGTTAATTTAATTTATAATTTGTCTGACGTCATTCGCTTGTGTCACACCAAAGCATTGAAAAACTTTTCAACTATCCTTGCGGTTAAAAAAAAAGGGTTTCATATTCAAGCTTTGTATTAGGTGAGGTTTACTAAAGCTTCTGACCAACTTACAACAAATGATGACTTTACTATCTAAGGCTGTTTCAAACCGAACTTTTAATAATGTGGATGATGTCTCTCTGATTAAACATTAACAATGTTTCAATACTGTTGTATTTAGCTGTTCTATTAATACTAACAAGAACAATGAAATAATTCTAGAAACCCGCAAAAGCGATAGAACAAGTGGATCTATCTATGTATAATCAATCCTGGCTTCTGGGTTGCGTATTTGGTGACTCCCATATTAGACAATTGCAAGAAATTGTTCAATTGTCTAGGAGCTGGATTTCGTCTATGTGAAAAAGGACGTAACGGCCCTGTGTTAATAACATAAGGTGTATTTAGGCACCAAGCTGTGCTGTTAGTTACTCGGGGATGACTACTGTGCTTAAAAGTAACGCATTATGAAGAGCCTGGGCAATACGCTTCGTTTCTGGTACGAGCCCTTGCGGGAGGAAAGCTGTTGGGAGCAGACTCAAACCTCCATTTTCCGCTGTAAGTGGTAACAAATCTGGATGCGCAAGGTCACATTTTGGATTACTGCAAAAACACAGGGGGAATTCAAACTGACCGCCATTTATTTTCGCCAGCGACTGTCACTTGTAATTACCGTGAATAAGTTTCTGGCGAAATGATATTACATTAGGGGATCCCAATAATAATGAGAGCGCAATACCGTTACTGACCTTGAGCTTGGCTCGATCTACTGGTTATAATTCTAGTTACAATAAATTAGACACGTCCTCTCATTAGATGGGAATCCTTTTCTGACACTAATACAAGTATTTTAATCGATAAGATAAAGTTGGTAGGTTTTCTTATTTGATCGAGGTCATTTATATGGTATGTTGTAGCGTCAACACAAAGCGGTGGAGAAATTGGGTTATACTGCGTGTTTCAATCAATACTCCGACGGCAAAGTCTGTATAATCACACTGAACACTCATTGTTGTCCTACATGAAAATCACGGGTGCACTTAGAGAAGGTGGTAGACATAATTGAAATCACAAATTCGTGTAATACAAATCCAGGTCTGCAAATATAAACACTTACATTATATAACTGCGCGTTTAAAATGTCTACAATAAGTACAAAGACGTGGATAATTTAGTTTGACCCAACTTGAAACTTTTTTACAAGAAAAAAACTTACAATTTAGTGATGATGACTTCGTAGCCAAGGCATTGATGGTTCCGTCTTTGTACATCAGACTTACGAACAGCTTAATCTTACTGCTGGAAAAGCGAAAGTATGATTAAGGAGTCAAATAGTCAGAGTCAGTAGTTTATCTGTATGTCCCGCGTGTTATTCAACAGATGTCTTTCAAGACAGTTATTTCGTAGCACTTATTACTCGTTTCCGTTTCTATGTTTCACCCGTCTGTTATAATCATATTATTCTGCGCTTTTCTTCCTGCTTCGTATCGTCAAACCCGCCTCCCCCAAAAAACATTCGCGTTATTGTAGGGCAATCCAGTGCCGGTAAGTAACCGTAATAAAATGTCAACGCAAGTGAACGAGACAGCATTTAACTTTCCATTCTTATTATTTCTGTTTCCATGTTTCCGTAGGTCAGCTGATCTCATTATGTGTCAACAACTGGTCATTTTTCTGTGCTGGTGTTCATTCATGCAGTAAAGTTGGGGATACTACTTTCTCTATTCCTATTCTATTCTATTCTATTCATTGAATTTCATTTCGACAGGTCTATTTTATACGTATTTTTTATGCGGAGCAGTGTATGCTGACAAATTTGATTTGCATAATTTCTTCTGGATACTCACCTGACAAATTTGATCTGGATAATTCTTTTTGGATACTCACCTGACAAATTAATTTCTTTTGGGACAAAGCGCTTGCACAATTCGTTATGTATACGCCCACTTTCTTTCTTGGCATATACTTTTTTTGAAAATAAAAAACCGTTTGGATTTACGATATCTATATTATCTATTTTGCATGCAAGCAGCGATACTGTAATCTGTAATCGAAATACCGCCACAACTATATGGTAATCGTTTAATAATAAAAAAAGTAGCAATAAATAGTGTATCTCGATGTGGTGTGATCAACGCCATAGCTACGTAACAACAGTTAATTAATTGTCGCGGCTGAGCTGAAATCCGGCTGATGCTGAAGCTGAAACTAACCAATGGGGTTAGAGAATAGAATCTGATCAACCAATGAAAAACATGGTTTCAGCTTCAGCCGGATCACACACATCTATTAATAAAATTTCACATCGAGGTTACACTATCGCTTTTAAGAATTTCTTATTTATTGCTGAAATCCGGCTGAAGCTGAAACAGTGATCTTTCATTGGTTGATCAGATTCTATTCTCTAACCCCATTGGTTAGTTTCAGATTCAGCCGGATTTCAGCATCAAGATCAGCCTCAACATCAGCCGGATTTCAGCATCAGCATCAGCCGGATTTCAGCGTCAGCCGCGACAATTAATAGGATAGAGTCTTTTATAATAATAATCGATATTAATATGCGATAGTTTGAGCGATAAGGGCGGAGTTATAACATCACCAGATATGCACAATGCAAGTCAATCTAAACTTATAAATACAGTCGTACTGCTCAATTCACGTCCACATTATCTCAAAGATTAAATTAAAATTCTAAATAATAAATAAAAACACATCTAATAAAAACACATCTAATAAAAACACATCTAATAAAAACACATTTATTAACTTACACTCCTCTTAAAAATCTAATAAAATCTTTTTAATAATAAAAAAATGTATATATTGTCGAACAAAATGTAGAAGCAGTCAAATACAAAGAGGAATAGGGCTTAGCCGTATACCTGAGGGGAACCACAGCGGATACGCTTTACATACTTTATTCCTGAACCAGAAATGGCAGTTGACAGAAGCGAAGATCTTGAACCTTTGACCGGCGGTGCATTACAAACGAATGCGGTGTATCTTGTCCATGGCAAATTCTCTTACTTGCTTAACGACGACAATTCACTCGATATGGTAATTTTCTCCCACATACTACTTCCGATCGACAGTGCAAATTGCCAATGATCGCCAAATTTACCGGAAAGGTTACGAGCATACCATCTGTTACAAATGCTGGAATAATAGTAACGCACCCCACAGCCGGCAGATTTTCTAAATCAATAACCGCTGCTCAAAAAAACGCCGCAGTCCAATTTACAGGGATTTAAATTATATACGAAGGCGTCCTCTACTACGATGTCTTGAGATTTGATCTGATGATTTGATACATTCCTATAATCCTGGTCTACGAAAGATACAACGACAGCTAAATCACTGGTCGCAAAACGTGTACAGGAATTATACAAAGAGCAAAAATTCACGCCTCCAATCGTACCGCCGCCCCAAAAAAGGATTACAAGAGGCAAGAGAAAAGCCGTGAAGTATCTATATAGGAAGTATTGCTGCATCTATAATTAAGAAACGACAAGCAGACAAAAAAATGGATTCAGATAATGACGAATCAAATAAAAAGCAAAAAACCCAGTAGATAATTAATCGAGTTAAAGTTATATTCCTTATAAAGTCAAATTTGTTATTGCTTACGTTACTTTTATATTCAAGACTTTTTTCTCCCACCTATTAATTAACATATATGGTCCGGCGCAAAAAAATTGATACACCAATATGCTTATAGTAGAAAATTTTTTTTTTTGAAATTCATTCACATACTTAAATAAATTGACTTACAAATTGGGTTTTGAGGAATGTATCAGTAGAAA
>CAJVPI010001552.1:0-11709 GCA_910592345.1 Paraglomus brasilianum
GCCAATCCAGTCCAATCTTGCATTGGGACTACGGTTTTAGGACCAGATCGGATGGGACTGGACCATTAACATCCCTATTCGTTACTAACAATTGTAGGTTACTGTGATCAAATCAACCAATCAATTTGTAACATCCTGCCAGCTAATAGCGGCAGTGGCTAATCGCTGAGGCTATTAATTTTCAAGAAGGGATTTGTATGGAAGCACAACTTTCACAAACAAAATTTAAAGCAAAGACGAACTTGCCACCTATAGTTAGATAACAATTCACTTATGGAATATGGCATATGTGATGGAACGATTGGGATAGTAGCAAACATAAATGATGATCGAAAAATGTTCAAGTTGCATTCTGTGTTTACGGCGCTATTATCCGCAAATGGATAACTAAACAAACAGTATATTTCTACAATGGTGGTCAACGAACTTCGAGAACGCAATTTCCCCATTGCAAAACTCATTTGCTTTAACAGTTCATAAAACACAAAGCCTCAAATTACCTTGCGTCTTCTTAGCACTTGACCAAACTGTATTCTCAGCAGGAGAAGCTTATGTTGCCTTAAGTAAATATCCTAAATGAAAACACGTTCAAATTATGAGCCTACAAAAGATGTTTCAAAACTGGTCCTGGAGTAACTAAAGAATACCAACAATAGCTAAAGATTTGTCAGCTTTCCATCCACTCACGCATAATGGCAGACATTAATAGTAAAATTAGAACTAAATTAAATAATACAACACAATACACTACTATATTTAAATACAATTAGGTAAACCGTTATCATAATAAAAATAGAAAATGTATACTAATTAAATGTAATACTGCTGACTTATTATGTCAAGCCTGCCTGACGGAGCCGGAATTTAAAATTCTAGTTGGTTATATAAGAACTTGCTACCATTGATAATAAATTGTCGCACCCATCTACGTAAGTTACGGCTAGCAAATTCATCTTCGAAGTTGTTTTCAATCAAGTTAATTATATTATCACGCTTCTGTCAGGTTTGGATAAACTGTCAAGATGTTTTTAGCAATCTGATAAAAATTTTCTTTTGAGAGGAATGGATATTCGATTGATGAATCCGCCATGTTTCAAGTTATGTGTTTCTCCATGCTTCATCAAACGCAAGTATTTATAATTATTTTCTACGACTCATTCTTATTAAGACGCCGATAGATTATAATTTTTTTCAATAGGGCTGCGACGTGTTAATTGTAAAAAAACGGCTTTGAATAATTAAAAAAGTTAGCGATAATTCCTGGAATAAGAGCGTGTCTTGTGCAGGTTGGAGTTACCGAATACGCTAGCAATGGTTCTTTGTTGATGCGGGATGCAAATAAAAATAAAAATGGCTCGACATATCATTGTGAAAGATATGCTTTGAATGACTAAATACGTTAGTAATGATTATTCCATTGGTGCGAAGATGCAACTTTGAATAGAAATACGATTGTATCAAAAACTGGCGTAATAAACGTGGCTCGATATGTTATCGTAAAAACATGCTTTGAGTTAATGAATACGTTAGGAATGCAAATACAAGTAAACATGGCTCGACATATCATTGTGAACATATGCTTTGAGTTACTAAATACGTTAGTGATTATTCTTCCATTGGGACGATCAAGCATATGTGAGCGTTGGGTCTCCGATTGGTGCGGAGAATAGGAATGCGCTTGTATTAAAATGGCGTAACAAACATGACCGACATATCAATTGAAGAATTTACTAAATACGTTGGCTTATGCCTTTGTGTGCCCATGATATGGAGTTGTATTTAAGCGTAAGTGTGTTTATCAACTGTTTATTCCATTTTAGCGTCCGAATCACCAATGGTGCGATAGGAAATTACCAGCCCAACTGATTTAGTTCTAAATACAGATAGATCGTGAAAATTCTGCCAGATATCATGAATTTGTTTAGTGGTAACTTCTGCTGGTCTTATAGAGGATTTGGTTTAAGTGATAAGCGGAAATAATAGGCTAGTGGTGTGCTGTTTACTATTATGTATTCTCTATTGTCGTTTGAAATCTTGAGCTAATCATACAATTTAATGTCTATTCTATGTGTGTGGTTTTTGTCGAATGATTTATATTATGACCTGACCAAATATACGACTTGTGATTTCTGTGTGCAGACATATGGCCTACGATAGTGTTTAATACTATACGTCGAATGTTGAATTATTATAGCTACTATAATCTTTCTTCGTCAACTTTGGCTCAGACTATGCAGATTTACCGTAAGCGATAATAAACATTAGTCGATCAGATGCGTTATACGATTCTTCTTATGACAGCGGTACATACAATGTTCATTGATCTTTACGGGTTCTGGAAATCCCAAGTCAAAGAACAAGAATCCAAGCAGTCTTAGTTCAAATCCCATACCATAGATTTAAGGTTAAAAAAGACTTCATGTCTATTGAAAATAGAGAAAGTATATTTTGATAGTAAAAGCAAACAAACTTGTGATCGATAATCTTTGGACGAGATTTACATAATGAATGCGATTTTGGGGACCCTGTACGGGATTTGCAATGGTGACGGGATTAACATATTAATACATGAATATAGTAATAGTACCGCTCTTACACTTGCGTTGTAAGTATATGAAATATATAAAAATGGTAATAATACTGAGAAAATTAATAAAGACAATAATATTAACTCTACACACAATTATCTAATTTTTTTGTTAAAAATGTATTATAGGCAACAGTGTTTTACTTTTATTCGAAGTTTTTATTGAAGTAGCCTTATAAACCTGCATTCATATTCATACAGAAGGCAGTCTAAAATTGAAATAAAACATGCTCTATAATGAATTAATTTGGCACATGTTAGTTAAAATTCAACCAACATAAATCTTCGCTCTATACCGATACTAAATGTGGATTATATTAACTCAAAAATAATCTTGGTTTTTACGTAATTTTAAATATACATACTAATACGCTCCGTTAAGTAATTCTCTCTATCACATTTAATTTTAACCATGCTCACCACTATACATAATCGGATCCAACATGAGCAATTATAATTTGTTTCACAGTTTTAACTAAATAAATTAGACACCAATGCTTTACAAATTAACAGAAAAAAATCAACTATATTAGACAGGAGTAGCTGCTGCACAGGCAATAATGGAAGTTGTTTTATCGGCTTGCATAATTAAGACTGTATCGGCAAAAGATGAGGGTATTCCGTCTGGAGTCTGAACTGATGAAAATAATCGGTTAAAAGAGGTTCCGGCTTTAATTGGACAAGGCGGGTTTCCAGGAATATTGCAAAAGTCGCCACCAAACGTTGAATCATATGGAGCTTCGCCGAATGCATCACTGATAAGAATGAAAATTTCCACGTCATCGGGAAAATCAGTTTGCGCTGTCCCGGAAATATTATAGGTAGCGAGTTGGCCTCCAACGACAGGATTAGGCGATACTGCTACTCCGAATGTTGGCAAAGCAGGGCTTAAAGGACATTGTCCAAAGACACTAGTTCTGTTGAGTCCGTTGCGTTTGTGCGGAATAGCATTGATTACTGAAATTGTAGCCAACAAAAAAAGTAGAAAGAGAAGGTTTCGAGTCATGGCTTTTGCTAAATATTAAATCAACGAATTTGTAATCAAAGCAAGCCAAAGCGCAGCCATTTTTATAGAAAATGGCTTTATTAATTAACATTTTACACGATACTAAAAAAAAAAAAAAAAAAGAATAGCTAAACAAGAGCCAATAGAAAAAAGGTGAAATCTTATTCATGCGAACTCACAATAACATTGTAGTATTTACACAAATTATGTAATACATCGATCTTCTTTTTTTACGGATATGCCTGATAAATGATATAATGAACGTCGGAGCATTAGTCAATCACTCAAAATGAACATAAAGATTAACAACGTGTAAGCGTTATGGAGACCTACGTCAAATCTTGATATATTTAGTATACACTAAAATTAATGAATTTAATAAATTTAGTGCTTTAATTAAAATAAACTTGATGTTTTGATCAAATTTAAAGTAATGCGCAAAAAAAAGTGATGTGCAATTTGCAGAAAATAAACCCAAATTTGTGCATAGTAATAGTATGCTAGTACTTTTAAAGTTGCACAATGTGCGCAAAAAGAGTTGTGCGTGTGTTATACCTCGGTTTGGGACCTGTCTTTCTGGACTGAGTGTCTGGGTTCTAAACTGAAATAGCTCTCAAACAATTAAACATTACTGGCTCAACAGTACCGAAATAACAAACATTTCCCTTCGCACTGTTGAGCGTAATCTCAAAAAACTTGGAAAACAGGTACCGTTGAGCACAAGCAAGGAAGTGAAGCGGACATAAAACCAAGGTTACACAAACATATCACGCGTTACTGTACAGAATGTACGCCATAATGCATGTTACTGTATGGAGTTAGTGTTTGCAGCAGAACAATAACCCAAAGCATATGTCACGTATTGCCAAAGAATTTCTCGCTGAAATTCAATCCATGTAATTAACTGGCCATCCAACAGTCCGGACCTCAACCCAATCGAAAATATGTGGCAAATTATAAAGAAAAGCAAATGTCACAAAATGCAGATACATTAATGAGACTTATAGTTGAGGAATGTTGCAATTCCTCAGGAGATAGTTAATAATTTAGTCTCCTCCATGCAAAGCAGATGCGAAGCTATTTATTTTATGACGGCGATAGAATCTCGTACTGAAAATTTACCATTAAATAAGGTACCTAATGGAGCTTCAAATCAATCAAAGTTGTTTAACTTAAATTCGTAATTATGAGATATACATTTTTTGTCATCGCCCGCCGTTTTTTTCTTAACACACTGTATATGCAGATTTGGTTTCAAGACCGGAGGATCAAGAGCGGAGTAACAATAAAAAAGCTAGCTACTATTATTACGTAAACAGATAAAAATAGAAAGTTGGGTATAACCCATGAACTCCATTATTTTTATTATTCAACGTACGCAAACCCTTGGAGTAATTCCTAAGATATCAGTTATTAATATTGTATAAAAATTTTATTGGGTTGTGTAATATACACTACATAGAGTACATGAAGCACAACTTTATGCTACACATGATTGCGCTAAAGCAGTTTTAATTAATATGTGCAACATAAATACTACCATGTCATCAAACTGTAGCCTTAAGCAGTAATATATCATTATCTTTGCTCAAAATTACACAAGAATTATTGGGGTTTCCATAGTGAATACGGACAATAAAAGAAGTAATTTACTAGCAAGTGATAATATAATGTAAGGTGTCACACAATATCCCATTATCTTCGGACTTATCGCCCACACGAAAGTCACGGAACTACAAAATTGTCTAATTAAACGCTTGTATTAATTGGATAATTCGTATGCGTATGTTATAGAGAGTATTTGGTAAGTTGTATTTTCTGTTTTGAATAATCGTTATTTGCCCCATGCATGATAATGCTTAAATTTGCATTCTTCTTTCACAACGCCTACCTGCACTAACAATAAAGCGTTTGTTAGCTTTTACTAGTCGATCTTCACAAATCGAACACTAGTTTTGTAGACGTTGTAACCGGATTACTTACATATCTGGTTTTAACTATAGGTGATGGGTAATAAATTCAAATATCCACGCATCTCAGATAGTTGTAATCCATTTCTTTGTGTTACAATTGCAATTTGGGTCTGATAATAAAAAGTGCGACAAAACATATGGTAGAAGTGCACTAAAAACTTTCAGAGCAGAAGGCTACTGATTGGTATGATTGATGGCACTAAAATTTGTACCGTACCATACCACAAAGTTTTAATAATAGTTTGTAATGGTAAAGATCCCCGGATTATACCAATTTAGGTAATTCAAATGACCATGCATGCGATTACCACGTGCAATATTCAACCCAAATTAATCCTGCTTTATAACAAATGTTCAAACAAACGGTTGGTCTCTAACAACACTTGACGGTAATCATGCATCTAATTTCTCTATCTTGTTATAGTTATTATTTCTTATGGATTAGAATTCGATTTTAGATATTATTTAGAAACCCAGCTTTTCTTATAAAAACGATGGCATAATAATGTCGGACTGCAATCAACCCAAAAACTTACCAATTCACCGATTAACAACTACAAAAACAAACTATGAAGTGCCAATTTTTTTTCTCTATTCTTTGTGCTGGTTACAATTTCAGTAATTAATGCTATTCCGCATGCATTGCGTAAAAGGACTTCCTTTGGTTTATGTGACTTCGATCCACCGCTTCTCGACATAACGATATCACCTGATTCTATTGTCTCTGACAAACCCGTTACTTTTAACATTTTCGGAATCGCACCAGTTGAAATTTCCAAGGACTCTATCGTGGAAATCGATCTTTACAACAACGACATCGCGTTTTCACAGATGTTCAGTGACGATTTTTGCAAACTTTCTGGATTGGAATGTCCAGTCAAAAAAGATACAAAGTTTAACTTCCTGTACAATATTGAGCCGAAAAATTTGCCTGATAATTATACAATTAAAGTCGGAATATGGGATCCCCTATATGAATTGCTTATGTGCGCTTTGGACTGACCTCATTCTGAGTTATTGCATATTCTAATATATATCTTCTAATACTGTGTGTTATTTTGTTCACATTTGGTTAAACTTAATCAGCGCTTCGTAAGGGTCTTTGAAAATGACGCAAGTCAAATTGAAGTCATTCTAGTTACCGTATTTACCGTATAGTAAATTTCCCCTTCTTCACTTGATGCACAATCTTAACCTTATATGTCGATTATATATTTTTACGAACATCTTTTCCCAAATAAATATTCCTCACCAACATTCTATTGCCTTTTTTGGTAAGATTTCATGCGACCAATTAATTAAAATGTCTTACGTTATCGATTTTTCTCTCGACGCAGACGAAACGGTCTTGAATATGAATGGCAATTCATGGCCTACGCATATCAGATACAAGCACTAGTAACAACAATGAACCCCCAGAAACTAACAATTTTTCATATTGGCGTCCTTGCGCTGCACAATGTAAAATTCTAAGTCATTCTTATTAATGATGACTTTGCACAATTTCCGTGTATTCCATGTTCATACTGTTCGCGACTATATCCTCATTTGACAAAATGGATAATTAGGGATAAAACTATTAGATATCCTTTCGTATTGCTCTTTCTTGAAACACCACTTACTTCACACTACACCCAAATGACCAACAAAAATTGCGATATGCAGTGGTTGCAACTGATGGTCAGCTAAGTCGTAGGCTTGCCTCAATGCCTGCATGTTTCATATGCGAAAAGAAAAATATCTCTCACCTGTCTACCTTCACACACCAGTTTGGGTCGGGCATGTCTTACAACAAGCAGATTTGTTCACTCCTGATAACCGCTGGTACCATCCATCATTACATTATGCCTGCGAATGGTTACAGCGTAACAACCCTTGTTTAGTTGCCTATCATTCTTTAGCCTCACGTTTGCTCGAACAAGATTAACAGTCTCCAGCTAATTTGGCAGCAATTTGGCCACAAGCCACACACGTCTCTGAAGACGATTCCGCTCGCTCCTTGTGTACATCAATCAGATATAATACCTCCATACGTCTTACCCAATGAAATACACAATGAATTGAACATGTAATAACGACGAACAACGATTACCACTAAGCTTTACCGATCCAGAATTAGAAGCATTATTATTCCCGGAATAGTTGCTCCAACCGGCGTTGCAGCTCAAAATATCGGAGGAAAAACTATCCATTCTGCTTTAAAAATTTCAACAACAACTGCGAATCCCTCACTCTTCATACCAGAAACTCATATTTAATAATACAAACTTGCAAAACGAAAATGCGTCAGATTAACACTCTTATCATAGATGAAGTCTCCAATGGTTTCTGCAAGTTTGCTTACATTTATTTCTGAACTCTTCGCAAAATTACATAAAAATCATCAACCTGCTTTTCTTACGGAAATCCCAACGCCAACTTGAAGATAATGAATTCTTGCGCTTATTGGAAGAAGTCCGTTTTGGAAGAATATTGAATGCTTCATGGCTGGCAAATGCTTGAAGTAAAACACTCGCAATATACAAATGCAAGTGACACCCAATTGCAAGCCCAAATAGCTCAATTAAACGCCACAAATTCATTTAATACAACTTCCATTGTCGGATACAAAGAATCAGCTGAACGAATTAATGTCTCGCTCTGTAATCTACTAGAAGTCAGCTGCAAAGCTATTGACAAAGTAAATGGGGGAAGAATGGAACACCGAATCTTCTTAGAGTATATTCAAAAAATACACTAATTTTCCAGCAGAAGTTTGATTACAACCAGGTGCTCGAGTAATGTTCTTCAACAACGATTTGATAAAGGATGGCATATAGGCATTGTTACTAGCGTCGATTGTCAAGCGATGCAAGTTCACGCAGCTTTTCTAAACGCTGGATTTTTAATGCACACTATCGTTTTGCCCAAAACGTCATATTTTACTATTAATGGAATGAACGCTTTATGCAAACAATTTCCCTTACAGAATTGCTTTGTACTCACTGTACACAAGTGCCAAGGGTTAAAATTACCAAATACATCTTTATTTTTTGGACGATCAATTTTTCGCTCCCGGTACTGCCTTGAGCCGTGCACTTTCATGGAATGCTGTCAAAATTCCTTGCTTAAACAGAAGCGCCTTTCTATCGATACCACAGTCCTTCAGGAATATGAACGCTTGGAACAAAAATCAAGAAATTATCCACTTACTTCTCTACACTTCAATCGATAACAGTAACATTTCGTCTCTTCATTATTTAACATAGTATGATATATTACAGTATTAACAACAATCTCCCTATTTACTGTTTCTAATATCTGTTCACTTATTTCACTCAATGCTTAAAAAACTATTTAGCGCAACTCTTATCTACCCACGTGTAGATCAACCAAATATGTTATGGCACACAAACAATTAATAAACACATCACCATTAACAGACTTTAAGTATGAAATGTCTAAAATAAGCATTATGCCAAAGACGTCACTCACATTTCCCGCTATACACTTGAAAGCAAAAATATACTGTATTACGTACCTCTTAACCGAGAGGCAATCATTTCATCGACAATCATTTCACCGACAAATATTTACCAACATTATTTCGAAGTTATCCTTTTTTGTAGTTAATTGTCGGTGAAATGATTGTCGATGAAATAATACGGACCCTTCTTAACCACATAGCATTAACGCTATGTAAACATAAATAAAACTATACGTTATATTCTACGACTTTATAACGTAAACTTAAAACTATGCGCCACTTTTCTTGCAAATCGCAACGAAACTTTTCTTCTAAATTACAATAAGTTGACGTACGTAAAACAAATTAACTAATACATCGCGTAATTACAACGTAAGACTAAAAACCTTCCTTCCAAATCACAATCGGTTAATGTAAAAGCCAAACTCAACTGAAAAAATACGCCACATAAAGACTTTCGACGTAAAATCCAACAAAGCACTACGCCATCTTATCTTCCAAATTGCACCCCAATACTATAACGTACGTAAAAATGAATTAATTAATACGTCACACTAACGCTACATTAAGACTTCGGTACGATAACCAGAAATATATAAAAAGCCGACGTATCGCTTCAAATTAATCATCAATCATCAACGACAACATTCACTTTCTAAATCTTTCATCGAAATACAAATCCGAATACAACATTTATAATAAATCTTCCAGTCTCACGTAAAATAAACACGAGAAGGCGCAGTCCCCAAAGATATTACTTATAAGTTCAACCTTGGAAGTGCTTAAAATTTTAACTTGTATTTGTTTTTAATACCCAGTGCCAAAGAATAAACTGTACTGTTAACTAAAAACAGATGAGACACATATAAAGGTTTGCACGTGTTATTGGTTGTATAATAACAATATTGCTTAGTTGTAGCGAATTACATTGGAAGATAGATAAGGTAAGGCTTCATCGATTAACTGACAACCTATAGTTATGCTGCAATTATTGAATTTACGTAATGGGTTTGCTGATTATTTTAATGAGTAGAGGACAGGGCTTATTAGACACGGACATGTCCCTCCGAATGATTTCATAAGAGATAATGTTGTTTGTGCGATGCAATACTTCGAGACAAAAAAACTCGACCATGTTGATACTAAATATCCTTCCAACCTTAGATTAATCTAAATCTACGCCTTCTGTATATGCTTTTTGCTTAACTCTAACTCAAATTACTTGAGATTCAATAAGTCTTATTTCTAGCATTAATGTTAAACTTCTTCTTAGCGCTATCTCAAAAAGACAGCAAATACAAGGTTCATCAAAATATCTTAGTAGTTCAAAGGTGCTTTACTTGTATCTTATTACAAACTGCCTGACTGGCGAATTTGATTTGTGCTACCAAATGTGACTAAATTATCGTTACCTTTTTCGCTGTACAGATGAGCAGCCAAATTGAAAACGATTGGCTCGACATAACATGTCACACATGCAAAATACTGTAACATAACACAGCAAATTTTTAGCCAGTAGGGACCAAGCAGTAAGAATCGTCGGAAAATATGTTGATTGACCATCACTGACTGCTGCTAGTAGTGACCACTCCGCACAATGGCATATGAGGTATAGGAAAGCAAACATATGCTAAAATATTCCATTTACTTATTTATTAATCATTACATGTTACTTTGTAGAAAACTGGGAACTCAATTCCCCTTTTGACGAGCTCTAGCTCAACAACAGGCTATGTATCAGAAAACATTCTCACAACAAGTGCCACTTCAATGTTATCTTCCACATCAACACTGAGCAACACTGTAAATCAAGGCAATTTTCCTAAAGTTATACTCCAATTAATGGAACAAGGGCTTATGTCGGCAGATGAGCAAATAAAAGAATTATTGATGGACTTGAAATATTCTTGGAATATTTACACACTCAAATACATTCTTGAACATAAAGGAGATTCTGTGTCAGTAGAGATGTTAGATACTGCTGTGAAGAGTCTATGTTCTCAAGAGTTTGATGAAGTGTTCTCAGGAGAAACAGCTATTAAATTGGAATGGCAATTACGAATTATTGTGACAATACTGGAGCTGATGTCTCAAAATAAGTGTCAACTTACACGGCCTTTTATTGATGGTATTAGACAAGCCACTTCCAAGTACAAGAATGCACATTCAGCAATTATGCAGTATGAAGGAGAAACTTGGAAACCTAAGCATGCAGGAACTAATGAATCAGGCAACACCATCAAAAGCTTTAATAAATGCAATTACAATAGTAGATATCTTCTCAAACTTATTAAGAATACATTAAATACTGTTTGTGGCATTGAAAACCAGTATCAGACAAATATTGATCGGGCCATTACAGCATTAAAAGGTTTACTTGCTGCTGTTCCTGGATTAGCTAAAGTTGGTATTAAATTATTTACAGGAGTTGAAGTTCCTCTTGGTAAATTTAACATAGAGAGATCCTGGAAGTATTTCAAAGAAGCATTTCATGTTGAACCATTAGGCAAACCATGGTATGCAACTTGGAGACAGCTTGTGATATTACAAGATAGTCTTGACCAATGGTGTCAACAAGAAGAATCTAACATTTCAGTGAATTTTAAAGAAAGAGTGCTTCTTGAATACCTCTGGTATCATATCAGTTTATGTTATGCTGAAAATGCAGCAGAGAATC
>CAJVPI010001553.1:0-11685 GCA_910592345.1 Paraglomus brasilianum
ACAAATATCATGTGATTGATAAGTGATCTGCAGAACAAAATTTCGGACTGTTCGGTCTTTAGGTGTCCCACACCATAAAAGGAATCCGCAGAAACACACACGTCTCGACAGACGCGCGGATGATTTCAACTTGCCAACATGGAGCAACGAAAATATTCGAAATAGTCCAACCGCCTGGCCCTCCAGCACAACGGCGGTACCTCCCTCTGAAAAACATCCCCTCGCCGAGTCTAGACGTTCTCTTAAAAAAGATAACTAGTACAGCATATCATTATTACGAAACACCAGATATTCCCCCCAACGATCAAACCTATCCGACAACAAACATCTAATACTAAAAACATATCTATAAATCTAACGCCAACGCCGATGCCAGCACTTACGACTCATTGTCGATACCACAAGTCCTCACTCAGAAGAAGAATACTAGTGATAAATCAACCTCGAAGCTCATCCTTCTTACATACATCAGAAGAACACTTTGTTACGAAGCCTTTCGTCAGGAACGAAGCTCTTTGCTAGCAATTATTCAACATCTAAAGTCTACAAAGCATTTAAACATGATATTGAGGTATCAAAACCATATTTCCGCTCCCTGATTCAGCTGAACACAAGGTAATCTGGAAGTTGACTCGCCTTATCCTTCTCTACATACACCATCAGAAGAACACTTAGTGATAAATCAATAGAAGATAATCTCGAGGTTGACTTGCTAACATTAACAGACGATTCTGTTTCATCTCAGTCGCTTCTGCTATCTACAAATTGTATCTCACCCGCACCAGAAATGCACAATGCTGTCATCTATCAATGACATCGAATCCTGCCAATCATTGGGACAGCCCAATGAATACAACGACATCAATGAATGCTTCTACTTCACAATTCAGTCACACCGCCAGCTACTATCATTGACGGATAGATACATACTTCTACCTCAACTGTTATTGACGGCCTGCCAATCATTGGTATAGCTCAATGAATACAGTGACACCGATGAATCCTACCTTCCATCGTCAATCACTTTTTCCAGATATTATCGAACCACTTCCGTATTACGATTATTCAATAGATTCAATAGATTTAATAGATTCAATAATAAGAACATCGATACAATCGTTGATCGACACGTATGGACAGGAGAAATTTATAGTTTGCATCTTAAATATATTCAGTTGCAATCAAGTAAGTTTCAAGTAAAAATAATTGAATGAGTACTCGCGTTCTAAACCTAATGACTGAATCTTTTACGCTATCCCTATGTTAGGAATCTCTGGATCTTTTTAACAACTTGACTTTACAGTCACGAGACTGTCAACTTTGACGGATAATCTTCATGCTATCAGAACGATTGGCCTGCTAAAGGCTATTCTTTTTTCTATTCTATCAACTTTATGACATCCCGTGGGGACGTAAAGCAGATACTTTGGTTAGTAAACCAAATAACAATATATTAATTTGGGGGCCAAAACACGATAAATCTAAATAGTAATTGAACGACTGTCATAAAATCGTGATAATTATGTTGTTTTGTTGCGAAATAAAAAATCATCTGGGATAAGCTCAATATTTTAAGAGAGAACAATTTATAACAAGGACATCCTACCAAGAAATCATGCACCCCGATTCAATTGAGTCGGAAGACAGAAGTGATCCATCTTGTTGTTAAATGATGTGATCTTATACAAACAGACTTGGAGGATAAAACGTTCATAGGGAACGGGTACACTGCGCCGTGTCTATAATGCTTAAGGGTTAAATTTAGTGTGGAAGGTTAGCCCTATTACTACTCGGTTAAGACTATCTTTATCTAATCTAATAGCACGAGAAATGTACCTTCGCAGATAGAATTGAATGAGATAGTCGGCTTCATTTCACATGGTCAACATGTTGTCGTTCCAAGTCCCTCCTAACAGAGATGAACGTTGGGTTCCACGGCAATTGATTACGCCAACCTATTATCAATTGATATGAGTACATTAAAATATATTGCATAGTTCCTTCTTCTAAATATTTCTATGCATGTGACTGTTTATATTTACACTGCGATTTGTATTACTACAAATTTTCGGAACTATACGGTATATATTAACCAAGCCTTATTGACTTTTAAGTCAAATTCACTCTTATCGTTATCAATTCACGTGCCGTTTGAGGCAACAAGGTTTAAAAAAAAAAAAGGTTTACTCTTGGGCTTAGGTATCCACCTCGCGGAGATGATGATGACGGTTGGTAGTTTTGTCAGTTGACGTGATATTGTTACAGTGAAAGAAGTCTGTCATGTTAACGCCTTAATGTGATAAATAGTCATAGGAGTAGAGGAGTTATTTAACCGAGATACGTGGTATTAGGGATGATAATTATATTGAAACAATGGACTAGAGTCCAGTACGTATGAGCTTTACTACTTATCGTCAATGACATCTACTAGCAAACATCATCAGACACTTACCATCTTCTGTTTCACATAGTATTTAGCAACTCATGACATTGCAATTGCTGCCACACGCGACAACGCAATTGCTGCCACATACAACGACACTGCTTCTGCCACATGCAGCATATTTGTTCTGCGGTTAAGATGTAACAGTTACAAGTTATACTCATCCATAATTCGGTAATATATTGCCGTTACCACCCACATCCCCGACTCAATTCAAGTTATATGTTCTTTAACTCGCCGGAACAACGATTTATATGTCCCGAAGAAGGTATAATCTTTGGGGTCGCACATCAATCCACCACATGGATTTAGGATGTCTAGAAAGATTGATTTATTATTTCAATGCCAAGGCTGGGTTAAGCCGAACGGATGGATTGGAAAAAGAATCGAGTGAATATGAAGATAAGAAAATAATGTAGTATGCATTAAACTTATAATAATACTGTAGACTGCAGAAAGACACTTTCGCGCGAATTCTCGGTATATTCTAAGATGGAATTTTTTAATTAAAATAGATAAATGAGACTACTGTTGATTTTCTTCATGTGAATGCTTTCCTTTTTCAAGCGTGAAGCCCTACTGAACCAATCACGTAAATAAAACCGGTTACTTTCTCTTGCTTGAATATAAATGCACCACTAACTTTTGTTCGGGTATGCTCTATCAACTGGAGCGATCATTGATGTTAAGCATCTATAATGTACTTACTAATGGGATGGAAATGTTTGACTTACCCTGCGGTTGATGTTTGATAAGCATCTATTATTGTGTATCAGCCGATGTGTACAGGGCTTGTGGAGGAAGAAGAGTGTTCGCGTCCATTTCCACATAAATAATAAAGAAGACACTTTTACTTTTTTGCTAATTTATGATATAAATGATCTAAAGTTAATCTTCGTAATGTCTTCAACGTACTAACTCTTAATGACGTAAAATCTTACTATATTTGTCCAGATAATTTATGACGCGCAAATGTTAAAGCCTTCACTTGATAGGCTTAATTTTTGATATCGTTCATACTGTGAGACAAGGGTTACACTAGGAATCCAATTTTAAGAGCCGTTCCACCAACAAGGTGTCGCGCGTCGATTCCTCCTGCTTCGCTTAGTAAATACGACTGAAGGACTATGAAAACAAACTAATTCTGTGTTTCGACTGAGCATATTAATATACGTTAAAAGTTTTACTATAATGACAAATACAACTGCGCAAAATTTATTTAATATTGTATTACGCATCATTAGGAATTTCCCTTTCTTATCAGGCGAATAGAGATATCGTAGAGGAGCGGCTAATGTGTTTCAGAAGCATGCAACGTGGGATCATAGAAACGTTTTGTCAACCTAATTTCAGCAAAATCGTGCCCGAAGATGATGGTAACGTTTGTGCTGTCAAGTCTAGAACGAAACCTTTATTGTCGAATATGTGGATTAGTAATGTAGCGGCTCCGGTTTTGTGAGAGCAGAAGTGCTTGACGGTGGTAGAGAGAATAATGGACCGCGGATGGGCCTGTATTATCGTGGTAAGAGCTCTTGTTTTAATATCGGAACATCCAGAAGGGAACAAACGTATAATGATACCAATCTGTAGCAATACGAATTTTGTGAGGGAAGATTCAGATGACGGGATTCTCGCCACAAGTAAGTTATTCCACACATCGAGTTGTCGTAATTAGGCGTACTAGCAGATGGAAGCATAACTTGAGAATGTCATTTAACAGGCAGTGCGCTTTTTTTGGGTAAGCGTTGAATGAGTCTATTCGATCATTTGAAAAGTTTTGCGAATCTACTTATTCTGAGCGTTGAAATGAGCAATTGGAGATGGAGATTAGAGATCATGCAATACAATAGAAGAATCATATATGCTGACTTTCTAATGGTAAAGCTTCCCAACTGCATGAGATTAGCGCGCATTACCTCGGGCGTGAGAATAATCCCTAAGATTCAACGGGAAAGCAAGATGTAAGTGCTTGATGAACAAAAAAGCTGTATTTTACTTAAAATGCTACCGTTAAGCTGCAAAATTTGTCACTATCATTTAGGCTGTAACTAGGTCAAAACTGAAAGACGTATTCGAACAGCACTATATATAAGTGGGAGGGATACTTTACTCGATCACGGAGAATGCAATGAACTATGTCTTTTGTAATCGAGCAGCATTAGTTACATTCATATGCAAGGGATCGCATGGTATGGAGACATGTTAGTAATAGGCGTGATAAGAGAAGTGAAGGTGTGTGGAAGATCATATTGGTGCAATGTACAATGAACATGTGTTTGAATCAGAAAAGGCGATGCATAAAGGAAATGACTAAGCACCAAGTTTTTTCTATGGGCATAATTCAGGTTTACCTTCTCATCTCCTGCATGATCTGACAAGTCCGAGAAGTCGAAAAGAAGGATTTGGCCTAAATTGGAATTGAGACAATAACTGTGGGATACGGAATTAGGTGTGTAGATACAAGTCCAATTACTTATGCAGCTAAGATAAAGAAAAACCTCACATATAAAAGAATCAATCTAACTCAAATGTCATTTCTGATAGTAACTATGATTTGGTTTTATAACATGTAGAAGCTGCCGAAACAATTAAGAGATGTGAAAAGACCCACGTACAATCAGAACTATGATAAGACGCGGCTCCTGTTTATGGAAGACAATTGAAACACATATCCTCTGGCCGCCACAAAAACTATCAAGGAGTTAACCTTCCAATTTGCGGTACATAATATAATCGATGCTTTGTGCATCTTCCAACCGAGGTGTGTGATTAAGATTAGGCGCAGAGATCTTTACTGGCAATGTATATTATTGATGGTATCTTATCTTATTAATATTATCTTATAGGATGAGCTTACACGAGACTTTAGAGGAGCCAAATAATAACAATGTGAAATCGCGGTATCTGAGGTTCGCATGTTTGCATGTTCCACATCGCCAGAAAATGCTGCTATTGTTACTATATCCTCGATGGACCATTTCACGCTCAAAGGGGCGATTGGGAGATGAACGAAGACTTAATAGTAATTTCTTGGTTGGATTCATTCTTATAAACACTCCGTTTAATATCTCACTATCATCAACCGAAGCAACTAATGCTTCCCATATACTTTAACACGCGAACAGCATTGCATAACACTCGGATTAGATTGACTATCCGAAGGCTGCCCATTCGAATGTCAAATCAACACAAAAGACCGAAGAAGACTGAAATCTAGAGAGATTGGTTTTATTTCAACAAACAGAGAGAAATAAGAGATCTATGTATGGATGGACGAAAGAGGTTTCGTCTAATATTTATACAACTAACACAACGGTGCTAGATATTAAGGTAATAGTTGGTTGCTGTATCTATTTGTTTAATAAAATGACAAGTACTTGTAGTTGTACGAACTTTAACCTGTGCGGACGTAACCAATTCCTGCAAGTGGCTACTTCCATCATATGCGGCCACTTAATGTCGAGATTGTCGGTGTTATGAATCGGTAGATATCAATAGCAGCGAAAGAAGTAGCGGAATTATCGGTATTGAAATTAGCAACTTCGTTATTGTTGCTGGTGTCGGTCCATGTAACCTCTTTGAAAGTGATTGAATGAGAATCCTCATTCGTAGTCTTATGTACGTGAGCAGAAGAGTCGACATTGGTCGAAGCGGAACTAATAATTGCATATTTATCATACGAGCGTTTACGAGAAATGTCTCGCCCTTTATTCTTTTTAGCTTTTGCAATTTACTCAGTTCAAAAAATAACTCTTCACTTTGGGATCTTCATCGATGTTTAGCCACAAAAGGGCATGCCGCTCATTTATAGTTTTTTGAATAGCCAAGCCTTCACATGAGTTTCACTGTGTGTAGCGGAAATCCTCGTTTCATGATTTAGTAAAATGATTCAGGGCAATGATAACGCAATATTATACAGTAAGTAGAACGTGTGTGTCACATCGCAAATTCCATCGCTGCAGATAAAAGATCCAGAGATTCCTAACATGGGGATACGTAAAAAATTCAGTCATTAAGTTTAGAACGCGAGTACTCATCCAATTATTTTTACTTGATTGCAACTGAGTATACTTAAGGATGTAAATATATCATTGTAAGTAGTAGCAAAATTTCTCCTGTCCATACGTGTCGATCAACAATTGTATCGACGTCTTATTATTGAATCCATTGAATAATCGTGATACGGAAGTGGTTCGATGACGTCTGGAAAAGTGATTGAGTCGATGGACTGAATTGTGAGGTAGAAGTATTCATCGATGTCGTTGTATCCATTGATATGGGCTGCCGTCAATGTCAGTAGTTGGCGATAGACTCGATGTGAGGTAGAAGTATCATCGATGAAAATGCGCAGCAAGTCGTTTTTCGCATTTTGAAATGTCGACGATGTCATGAAGTATCATACTAATACGCCAATCTCAAGGACTCGTTCCAGCAAAACGAGAAACCTAGCAAGTATGCATGCGAAATAAATGTATCAGCTGATGAATTGGGATCTTTTGTCGTTGTATCTATTGATACCAATGATTAACAGGATTCAATGACAGCATTGCGCATTTCTGATATACGATTTATAGATAGCAGAGGCGACTGAGATGAAATGTAAGTTGGCGAGTCATCTTAAGAGCACGATGTTGTTTTTCAGAACGCTGATCACCTGACTCATATAATCGGACCCTTCCCAAAAAATTTCTATAAAAAGAAATTAGCGGAAACGTATAAATTTAAAATTCACCATCTCCATCATAATCATGCAGCTTTCGGTTGCAACACCCTTCCTACCGCAGTAATGCCCCTCGCGGCAAGTTAAACTCTCCCTCTCTTCTCTCCTTCTCTCCTTCTCTCCCTCTCTCCCTCTCTCCCTCTCTCCCTCTCTCCCTCTCTCCCTCTCTCCCTCTCTCCCGCAACCCTCCGCAAAGGGGCTCAAGCAAAAGGAGGTCATCAGCTCCCCTCCTGCAACAGAGTTTCGGAAACAGCATCCACGTCCTCTAGACCCAGAAACAAAATGTCTCAAGAGAACACAGAAGTCGAGATTTCCTAGCGGCCAAGTCTTTGGAAACGAGTGGATTCCTTCAAAAGGACATCTTTGTTACAGAGTCGAGAACAGACAATAACGTAATTACAATACGAACCATCCGCCAAAGCTATCCTTCCTGAACAAGAACCTTGAGGGGGAGCAACCAATTTATATGGAATTCGATGGAGTGTTGGTCAAGGATGACGGCCCTCTGGGTGGGAAAGCCTAGCGACGAAGAGATGCAACAGCCGACGATACCTTCATATCCAAACGCGATAGGTGGAAGAGCTTGGCAGATACGCGTACAGGGTTACATTTATTCTTGACCCCATCTGAAAGAGTCGACAGGCTTAAAGACATGTTAAAAGCTGCTGGTCACAATCTTGTATCAAGGCAAGCCATGTTTTCCAGACACATAACGGTGGTTGACAGAAGCAGCCCAAAAAAGTAAAAGAAAGAGACAGCTCTACCATTTCTATCAGCGTAAACAGAGAATTTATGATCCTCTTTCGCTCTTGAAGCTTGAAGTTGCAATAGGATAATAAGATATTACAACTATCATAAAGAACTGGTCCAATTCACTGACGAAAATGGAAAACTTCCATCGGCTAATGGAGAGAACGATGTCTCAATCTTCAATCGGGTTCGTCGTACTCTTGTGAACGGGATTAAGATTGGAATAAGTATTACGAATTTTTATTTCCAGCAAATGGATATAGAGATCCCTTTACGGTGATTTGGGACAAAAGACTAATACCACCAGAAAGGAGTTTTCCACCAATGGAATACCAAGCACCAGAGCCATATTAATATACTGTAGAGGTTACCGTTACGGTTAATCATATCAAAAAATTCTTTGTGAGTTACATGATCAGCGACAATCTTGGACAAATAGCAAATGCTCGCGTGGCACATGCGGATAAAGAAGCAGTAGTAGTAGGTGCTATGCACGGAAACTGTCTGCGACTAGCATAGTTGATGGTGGAAATCCTCAATCTGAGTAATCTACCATCGAAAACTCAAAAACAAAAATAAATGAAATAAAATGAAACTCAATTTGAGCAATTTTCAATGACAATATGAAACCGAAATCTATTATTAAGTCACTTGACTTCCTCAAATAGTAATATATTGTATAGAGATTCTGATTGTGCCTGCCATTAAAGATATGTTATTATTTGACCGAACGATAAAAGAGCAATCAAAAGGTAATAATTTCAAAAATTTAAATTTATCGAGGACGCTCGTTCAACGTCGTCATCTTTATTATCAGTATCAATTAAGTCATTTAATTCTTGGGGAGGAGGCATGTTTTCTCCAGCGAATGGGGCCCATTCTTTCATTTGGTCCGCATTTCTTCAACGAATCATTAAAAGACGCAAACTGTGCCTCAGCCAGGCGACACACTATCTGCGCTATCGTCGAATTTGCTCGCTTTTCTCGTTGAGTAAGCTGAATTGTATATTCCTTACGTTTTTGGGCAATCTCTGTACTAAGTGACGTCAGCGTATAGATATATACTTCTATATAAAGAATGCCACAAGTGGATGAGCAAAATCATTTTGGTGAATACGGTCTACTTACTTCATGGGATTCAACGGCAGCCTGTTATCCCTCTTTGTTTGTTTTTTATAGTCCTTGCCAGTTTTTTTTACTAGTTTATCGAGATCGGCCATGCTGTCATGAGCTCGCTCATCTTTCTACACATCACCAAGACAACGTGAATCATTTGATCTTGTGCTACTTACGACTCCATGAGCATGTCAAAACTATAATAGATTGCCACCTGTTTAGTTCTTTTGAATCAGACCACCAAAACAGCGCCCAACCACAACTTACGAGTTTTCCTTGAACATCATCATAAAACTGAAGACACATGACTGAGAATTTCGATTTTATCATGATCCTTCTTATACGATGCTTCTGTCTTACAATGGACATATCAAAAAATCGTTTATTTAAAAAAAAGTCTTATATATGACATACAAATCTCAAAAGTATTTATACAATAAATTATAATACAAATAATAGTTCGTATTTGAAATCAAGCCCTTTCTTCAAATAATTCTAATTGATCGTTAAGCTCTTTACATACGCGCAATGAAGTAACATAAATCATTGTCGTGAGCAATTCAACAGTTGACTGCGGTTCAGGTTTAATACGACATGGTATATTTCAAAGATTCATTCGATAATACAGCCTCTGACGTCGGAGACAATTGCGGTGACAATATGAAAGAGAAATCAGGGGATTCAACTTCTGGACTAGTTTTTGTATAATAATAACATATTGGGACTTTTGTTAAAAATAATACTAACACATTCTCGATGTACAACATTGACCATAGCAGTACTACCATAACACTGCCGAAACCTTTTTTCAACGTTTCTGTGTAGCCAAACGCTACGAGTTCTTTCGAGTCGTGAGCGGTTTTGGTTAGATTCCAGTACTGAATTGATGTCAACATGATAGTGCCGCCTTTCTAGTGTTCGAATAATCTTCTTATCAGCTTATTCACCGAGCAGAGCTCGATTCTTTCTCTTCTGATTCGTCCGTTCGTCTTAACCCAACCTTCTCATTGATAGTAAAATCAACCTTTCTAGATTTCTAATTACATCATCATTGCTCGTTGATCTTCTGTTCAAATTTGCAGCCTTCTGTTCGCGCGTTAAAGCGTCAGACTTTGTAATGTTGATTGATCCAGGAGGCATTGAATTGCTTGGTAAAGAGATAAACTGTGGACGTTTATAAGAATAAGAAGTTACTATCGAGTAACCTCTTTGCATATGTAGTCGTATGTGGAGCCATAGCGTTGTTGTCGAGGCAGCGCCCTGTTGTGTGGTAGAATTTGCGTTGTTGTTTTGTGGGTGCAATTGCGTTTGTCGTATGTAACTATAGTTGTTATATGTGGCGGCGATAGCATTGTCGTAGTAGCAGCTACGTCGCAGTTTGGGCCGAAAGAATAAATATGCTGCGGACCATCCATCCGGTCGCTAAATGTTGTAAACAGAAGATAGTCAGTACCTGACGATATTTATTAGCGGTCACCAACAAACCAGTGAGAAGTAGTAAAAGCTCATACTTACTAACTCTAGTCCCTGATATAACCTTTCCCTATTATGATTTCTATTTATTACACCAAAGCGTTAACATAACAGACTTCTTTCACCGTAACAATACCACGTTAAATGACAAAATTACCAACCATCATCTCTTCCAACTTCACTTCAACGTGCCGAAGCACGGACACCCTAGTATCCAATAATTAGTTCGGGAACAACTTGGTTACCCAGCAAATGTAAATGGTTTAGTAACTGTTCGTTGTTCATTTCTGCATTGAAGCACAAGTAGTTTTTAACGCCATCCTTATTATTATTGGGTAATAAACGGCACGTGCCTCCAATAATAATAAATGAGTGAGTAACACAAAATTTTACTATAAACTCTTTTTTT
This sequence comes from Paraglomus brasilianum, assembly GCA_910592345.1. Lineage (NCBI taxonomy): Eukaryota > Fungi > Glomeromycota > Glomeromycetes > Paraglomerales > Paraglomeraceae > Paraglomus > Paraglomus brasilianum. The sequence goes on from CAJVPI010001553.1 coordinate 10,912, forward strand.
AAAATCTATCCTGTCCGTGTGTACTATACAAACTACAATAGCTTTTGTATGGTTCTGAAGCTAATTGATTGCGCTTTTCGAAAATGATAACAATAAAATTATATATATTATTGTTATAAAGCTGTAACAAGTTGAAGTAGTTGTCTCTAAATTACGATGTGAAAATATATGATTATATACGTGTAACACATATACTTCATAATATATAAAATTTATCGTTATTATTTTTCGAAAAGCGCAATCAATTAACTTCAAAAGCTATTGTAGTTGCATAGTACACACGGACAGGATAGATTTTAAAAAAGAGAGTTTTCATATGTTTACTAGTAAAATTTTGTCATTTATTGGAGGGCACTGACCACATTGTTAGAATGTACTCCTAACTTAACAACGTCTCTCTTAGATAGACAAATGCCTCCCTCCTGCTCTTATCCATCCTTAACTTTCTCTTACTCTTTCGATTTGTTAAATCGAAATGTTGATTTTTTATTCTAAGTGGATGTGGAAAAGACAAGCATTTCATCCTTAAATCATGTTGTTCTATTGATACCGATTGGCCGGATATGACCAACAGATTTGTTGAATTTCATAATCACCAAATTCTTAATACCAAATATTTTGTTCCAACTTTGATATTCGTTCTTCAGGATTCCTACTTGCGAAATTTAGATTAAAGTGTTAACATGGCAGACTACTGATATTGTTACGACGAGTCGGTCTGATGAATCAGTCGATGAAGTCATGTGATAAAATCTTCCTCCGCAGTCAAAATAC
>CAJVPI010001554.1:0-11668 GCA_910592345.1 Paraglomus brasilianum
CTAAGCATCGACACTACAGAGCTCTATTGTCACGGTGAGGGAGCGCAGCCGCCTCGCGAAGAAAACCGCTGACAGTACTACTAAACCGTTTTGTAGGTGAAATACTTTACCACTGTGTCACCCTGGCAGTTTGTGCAATAGTGCGCGGAACAACAGCACAGGTTTTATAGCTGTAAGCGGGAGCCGCAATCAACAAATTTCCATACCAAAAGATGCATGTCTACTATAGTTTATTAGCCCTATGTTTGGTGTTGCAGCTGCTGTACTTGCCTAACCAATTTGCTTTTGCACATCTGAAAAATGATATATTTGTTTATTGAAATACTAATAAACCGCTACGTGGACGGCAAGGCGAAGCAGGGGGGAAAGCGGACTCAACGGGTCTGCTTTCCTTTTGGACATATCCGGTCCAGCCTGTTGACTATATATATATGGACGGCGAAGTCTGGACTTGCCTTGTCAAGCCATTGGAAATTCACTCACCAGAGACACAAGACCGTTTGTGAGTAACATCCAGAAATTCTGTATGGAATTGTTGAACTTACATGGGCCCAGCTGTTGAATGTCCAGGAATTCCTCCGGCGCCATACTACGTGGACAGCAAGCCGAAGCAGGGCGAAAGCGGTCTGCTATTGGACATATCGGGTCCAGCCGGTTGACAAAATATACGACTGCGCGACTATTGTAAAATAATTCATATATCATATGCCCATGTGTATTTAGTCATATAAATAAATGCGTGTAGTTACGATAAATATGTATACAAGACCGCTAGGAAACATCATTATAAAGTCCATCCATACCAAATCCTTTCCTTAATTCTGTTCTTATCTGTAATAATAGAGTAGCTCTTCGATATCTAATAAATCATTTTACAATTTGACTCAGATTCCCTGGTAATCATATTGGTAGAGCGGGAAACCGTTAATCCCTCTATCATGGATTAGAAGATGTAGAGATCGATTGAAAGAGCTAGATATTAAAGTTGATGCTCTCCTGTGATAGATAGTTGACCCAACAGAATTAGTATTAATCTCTACAACTTTTCCACCTCTTGTCATGCTTCTATCAATAGCTGTGGGTGTCGTGTTTGTTTGTTTACGATTTGAACGGAACACGATAATTGGAAGCAGGGAGGGTTTGCCATTGGCTGCATTTGAAGATCTGTTACAGACAATATGATAATATTGACGTGGAAAATTTCCTTGATTGTAACGTTACACTAGAGATTATCCAAACATGTCGTTTTGTTTATACCGACGCTTGACCTTCACGTTTACCCTTTACCGAGTCTTCGAGCAGCAATGCCGTCTGCTGAGGTCAAAGAGAATGTCTTTCTATTCATACCCAACATCATAGGTATGTAGTTTGCTAATGCCACACGTTGTTTCTTTACGATTCTATAGTCTCGCATAGTTACCATGCTATCGATATATCGCTATCAGCGTTCGTCTAACAAAGCTGCAGAGCTAACGTGCCTATTCTTTCTCAACATCCTTACAACACACGATAAATTTTCTCATTCAGGGTATGCTCGTATCGTTCTTGCAATCTCTTCTTTGTACTTTATGCCTACCATGCCGTGGCTTTGTATAATATTGTATTGCACATCATGTCTATTGGATGCAGTGGACGGCAATGCAGCTCGATATTTTAACCAATGTACTTGTCACGTTACTGCATTATTGGTTGTTACTGCCGATTCACTTGCTTACAACGCGAGTTTATTATTTGAAACTTACTAGGCAGCAAGTTTGGAGCAGTTTTGGATATGGTGACAGACAGGTAGCAAGAATTAATGTTTAATCGATTGTAATTGAAAATCTGTAATTAAAATTTGTCTATTCTAATAGATCAACAACAACGTGCCTTCTTTGCTATTTGGCGGCGGCTTACCCTAACTGGTCAATAGTCTTTCAACTGCTTATTTCTTTAGATCTTAGCAGTCATTACATGCATATGTACAGGTGAGAAGCTATTCAACCATTCAACCATTCACCTCAGCTATATATCGTATGAACTCATCCATGGAGTACTTGTGTTATTGCATTTGTCAAGCTCGTTGACTAGCGGTCAATCGAGTCACAAACAAGTTTCGAAGTCATCAAATTCTATTATGCGCGCATATTATTCGAATAATGTAAGTTGTCTTTGTAACATTTGCTACAGTCTTTATCGAATAACCTTGGACTAATGATGCTTCCATCTTTAAATTAAAATATGATAATTCTATTATTAGAAAGTTCTTTTCACAGTCTGTGCTCTTAATGAACTCTTTTTTGTCATAATCTATCTCTTATCATTCGGATCAGAACTTAAAGGTTGGTTCTCATCTGTTGCCTTACATTAATCAAGTGTTAATCTAATATCTCACGTCGCGTGTAAACTGAACAGGCATCGATATATCCTTGTTAAAATGGTTTGCTGTCGTATCGCTTCCGGTTTGTGCGGGGAAGCAGATTATTAATGTAATCCAATTGGTGGGAGCGAGTCAGAAATTAGCGAGGATAGATCTGGATGAACGAAGAAGAAGGACGTCGTAAATATATATGTACAGTAACAATAGCAGACAATTACTAGTAGCGAGATACGTCCTTATTAATTACGATCGAGTTGGTGTTATCCATATTAGTTACAATCTGACTGTAAAAATGATTTTATCCTTAAAAGACGTGCTCTTACGTAAAGTTTGTTATACAGAGCGAAATCTAGACATTCGACGAGATATTGTTATCAATCACACGTCCAAGGCAGTAAAATTCGTTATATTGAATAATCAGAGAGAAGTTAACACAGACGTGCTTTAATCAATACGAATAACCTCGTCTCTTGTCTCATGCATATTAACTCGGCATGTTTACCTCTTGAGAATGTGATTTAGAATATAAAACGTGAGTAGCAACAGATCCATTAAAGCGCGTTCACAGTGAATGCTGCCAAAGAGACAAACGTATGATGGCATTCAACTCTCTCTTTCTAAAGTAAACGAGTTTATAACAAGGTGCATAAAAGTACTGACCTCTGAATCAATGTAAGTTAATTGGATGACTTTCTTATTTAAGTACATGATCCCAATGGTATAGTCGCATGATCACTTCTCATACCATGACTAAGACTTTCCTTGGGTGCCTTTAATCTTGGTCGCATAACAAATAGTTAGCTTAATTCATTAATCTCAACTTCCGAATTACCTTTTACAGCTAGAACGCATTAACTGATTACTATATTCTTACTATATCAACATACTGAAAATGGGAGTAGTAAGATTCGGTTATCCTGTGCCAATATTAGTATATAACCCTAATTTTCGGTCGGTGAAGCCATGAAGAATGCTGTATCATACTTATCGCGTTTAGAGTTTAAAATATTGCATTATCAAATGACAAGAAAATCGTATATCTGATCTTCCACGGCCGACACGTCCCTGAATCATGCCAAGATGAATGTTTGAGCAAGACCTCCGGTTTGGAATTTTGAATTTTAAAAAACGCGAAAAGACTGCTTTCTCAAGATTATAATTAGGGAAAGGTGGAAAATTGCTTGTAATTTCGGAATTTCTAGCAGCAGAAATCTGAAAAAAAGCTTTGTGAAAAGAAACACTTAAAAGTCGGAATAAGGACAAATTTAGTTGCTTCCATGTAAAGCACATGCATGTTTAGGCTGGCCATGTAGAGAGACAGTTGTCTTCAACATATTGTGCATACACTTTAGATAAGAATGCACACATAAAATTAAACTGAAGGATCGAATTTATCTTAAGATTGACGTATGATTTTCAATCTTTGATTTGTGTCCAAAAAGCGCTCCGAATCTCAATGTCTCCAGACATGATAAGTAAACCTATTGAAACGATTATTACTACATGACAGCTTGCAATGTAAACTCTCACGGTATCAATAATTGAATTAATAACACGTAAGTCAAGCATTCTAGTCATGGACATTTATTCATATGGTCGATTGACTTTTGATGTTTAATTAGAAAATATCTCGTAAACTATGATTTAGTGGTTTCTGCAACATATTCCTAACAATCAAATATTACAAATAAGTAAATCTCGTGTCGATATCTATAACGACCAATACGTGCTTCCTACCTGGCTGAGTTTATTAACATGCTCTCTGAATTCAAATGCTGCATACCAACAGTCTAATGTTCTATTTTTATTCCGCCTAATAACGTTAGAACTATTGTAAGTTTTTAGTAATATTACAGAGTTTCAGACAGTGCTCAGCTCACCTATAGCATTCAATGACAGCTCTTCGCTGTTCTGCTACGCCTGCAGAACCTCTATTTTCATATTTTCTGTTTAATATATGTCCAAGTCAGTTATTAACCAATTTTTATTGATACAAGACATATTCTTCCTTTATTGCTTTACCTCTCGATTCTTCCGATTAGTTCCTCAATGTCCCGTTCAACTACAACAGAATTTACACCACTGTCCGGGTACTCTTGTCTGATTTGTGCCTCTGCCCTCGAAAAAATCTCGTCATCCAATTCTTGCATACGCCTTAATTCTGCAGCTACTCTCGCATTGACTATTTGATCGATTTCATTTGAGGACACAGACGTCGGTATGGGTTGTCGTGGGCGCTGTGGAACAAGTTAGAACTTGGCTACAACAAGACGATTAAATGAGTATGTGAATTCTAACCGATACTTGCCTTTTGACGCGCTTGTAACTGTGAAACTAGCTCATGGGAAAACTTATAGAGACAAGAGAAGGAGAAAAAAAGAAAAGAAAAGAAAAGAAACAATTACCATCAGTTTCGTAATGACTGCTGAATTGATTATTTGGACTATGCCCGAAGGATAATATTTTGAGCGCATACTCTTATAGGCACTTGGGTTTCGTTATACAAAACTATGACATCTGGCTTGGATTGGCCTCCACCCATAGTTTGTATTGTAAAGAAATGCTTGCGAATTTTTATGGGATAAATTTGTTTCCCTTTTATAAGTTGGATCTCGTGATACGTGTGACAATCAATAGATCTACGTTTATTGATGATTGTGATAAGTCTGTCATTTCTCGCAGTCAGTATGCACAGAGGTTTCTTGATGGCGAATCTATATTTTGACATCACCGTAATCCAGCCTTCTAATTAACCTAATATGCTCATTAATTGCTTTATAAATATTGTCAAATTCATCGAGATCTTCAAATCTCATTGTATTCTCTCCAAGTACGAATTCAGCTTCACGTGTGCGCACCAAGTCTACCAAAGAAGCCGGTGTATCGAGCTCTTTGCTAATGTCTCTAATCAAGGAACGAATAAAAGCCCCCCCACCACATTCAACCCTAAGCTTAAATATCGGGTATGGAGACTGATCAAGTGATTTTGACGACGTGGATGCCCTCGATTCATCAGATATAGCATCGACAACGCTGTCTGCAGATTTTCGGATGGGTAGTGTATAATTATGTTTTGTAGTAAAGTCGAGTAGTTCCAGGCGATCTATACGTACGAAGCGCGGTTCAGCTGGTCGTGCTACTTCAGTTTGCTTACGACCAGATTCGCGTAGACGTGTACCCTCATCCATGTGCGGTGCAGTATATCTTGAGTTTAAAGAGAGAACAAGCAAGTTATTATTATCTAAATTCGCATGGATAATATGTCAATGCACACTCACTTTGGTGGAAGCTGTTTAATGACTCCAACAAATTTCGGTAAAATGGCTTGTAGCTTTTCTTGAAGCCCACTGGGCACAGGTTTCTTTTCAGTAAGTCGTCCTTGAGCATCAAGAGTGTCGGTTTGAAAACCCAACATTGCTGTAGCTTCGTAAGTCTATCCTACCGTACAAATTAATCAATCGATCAAACAGATCAATCAGTCCAATCAGTCACATTCCCACTGCTAAAAAACTGCCATCCGTTTATAAACTTCACCTTGTCGCATTTTAAAAATCTTTTTAGTTCTTTAGCTCCATCATTAACTCCCACGACCACTACGCCTGTTGCCATATCGTCTAATGATCCCCCACATCCCAATTTGACTACTTTTCTACGCGTCATTTCTATTCTTGTGGATGCTGCATGAGCACGGGCGACCTTGTCGATTAATTCTAAAACTTGGGTGCATGTCATACCGCGCGGTTTATTGGTTGCAAAGAGTCCATGGACTTTTATCTTCTTTGCCATGTTTTCTTGTGCAATAGTTGACTAACTGCATGGATCGGCTGTTCTTTTTTCTGCTATATGGTCACCTGACACAACAAAATAACATTCACCACGTGAACAAAAGGTGGCTAGTGTGGCTAGAAGATCGACCAATCGCTATTTGGTAAGATATTTTCGACAAAGCATTAGATTTAGTATAGTTCTTGCCAAAAACATTCATCCATCAAAATACTGCGTTCTGACAAGAGTCTTTAATAGCAGTCGTTCCTCTTCAGCGGTATTCGTGGATGGAAATGATCTATTCATTTATTTTGTGAAGACTGTATCGCACTTCCACAATGTATAGTAAAACCGAATTCTTATAGTGTGTTTTATTTGTATTGAAAGATTCGCTAATTAATACTAACACTAATTTTAATACTAAAGTTAATGGAACCGACACGTGACTAATTATAATTCACATCTTCGCGTATAAAAAACATGCAGATCACCACGAATAAACTTATAATTCCCAACCATGAAAGTGAAAGTCAAACGGTAAACAAACTGCTATCCTCCCCGTTTGAACTTCCCCTTGTATTACTGTCTTCAGCTTCCTTTACCCGCATTAACAGCTGGCATGCAGTAGCAGTCTGGCGCTGGGACGTTCCAAACGAAGAAGTATGTGGTATATGTCATGTCGCGTTTGACGGTTGTTGTCCAAACTGCAAGCTTCCAGGAGATGACTGTCCCTTGAGTAAGTCTAGCTACGTTATTTTGATAAAGCACGAGCGAATGGGTCTTAAATCGGTGACATAATTCGCCATAATGTGCATATAGTTTTTGGTGAATGCACCCATGTTTTTCACATGCATTGTTTATTGAAATGGATCGAAACTGATGGCAGCAGACAGCAATGTCCTATGGATCGTAGGACTTGGGGTAAGTCGGCTTTAAGAAAACGTTGTCAATTCGAAAGTACAACGTATGAATTAATGAAATAAACCTTGCTTTTCAGTCACTGCTAGATCCCAATCTGACTTATAACTTCAAAGTTTGATCTCTTGTCCAAGAGACTGGTACGTTCCTTGAAAACCGAAGAGTATGCTAGTCGTTATTGCATTCTTTTTTGTAAAGCGCTCAAATAATCTTTCATTCTGATTGATTTGTATATTATTTATGTGGCTGGCGCCCTTACACTGCTCGCAACTTATAATAACCTTACAACTGTTCATTTACTCAATTCTAAACTTGTAATATTAAATTATTCTTTTTTGTTTCTATATTATCCATTGAATTTGCTATAAATATTTGGATATCGAAAATTGACGTGAAGACAACAAATTAAAATCCACAAGTTTGCTTATTGTCCGTAGCAATACAAATTCGAAGGCTAACTGTTTTCAAGTGATAGTGAACGCGTAATTGCCTCGGATATCTGTTCTTCCTCGTCCTCGGCCGTTGTAGACAACAATATTGCGTATTGCATCATCTCTTCATCGGTAAAATCTATACTTGGGATGTATCGTTCCAAGTGTCGTCGGCGCTCTTCCCTATCTCGTTGCTCTCGTGCAAGCAGTTGTGTTGATTCCCGGACATCATTCTGAAATTCTAACCGTGCTATTATAAATTGTATTAATGTTTGCTTCTGGTACACAGCGGGTAAAAGTTGGTACAAAAATATATTACCTAATGCTTTGGATGTTGATGATACCGACGCAAGCTTTTTTCGTCGTTGCTTTTCCTTTTTTGCTAAAGAGGAAAACACAAAACAATTTATTAAGGACTACTATCAGGCAATATTAGTAATGTGTAATCAGTATATCAACCAAGTTTACCTCCTTCTTTCGAAGTCAAATACCATGTTCTTATTGTCCTGCCCATAGCAACTGTGATCCTCTCATCATCACAGCAAATACATTTTATGGCAAATGGAGTGCTGATTCCCCTTGCTTGTGCTGAACGATAATGTGATCTCCGAGTTCTAAAATAGGATATCATCGAATCGATATTCGAATATAAAATGGATACTATGCTAATAATTACAAACAGTTATACGTACATCGTACTAAACTGCCGAATGAGCTCTCCAGTTAATTGATCCCAAACAGTGACCTTGCCGTCAGCACTGTTCAGTGTTATAAGATTTGTAGTATCAAGAATGATTGGTCAGAATGTTACGTGTCATTCATTATGGTGCAAAAAAAAAGTTTCAACTACCTGCCGATAATCAGCTTATAATCATCCATAAATGCTGCTGTGATTTCGGTCGTGTGGTCAACAAAAACTCTAGGCACAAAGATTATTCCGTTAATATATAATGCTTACTGGTACGATGACACATTAAAGTTATGCATACCGTAATGGCTTTATGGAAGAGACCTGGCCGTTGTCCCATTCAGTTATGTTCCATAGACACAGTTTTCCACTTGTATCTCCAGTGAGCAATATTCTGACTGAAGTCTCTGTACTATATTTACTATTAGTTACATTTTTCTCGTAATACTCAACGTAACTAATATTTGCGACATGGCCATCTTCTAGCATTGCCACACAATCCAATTCGTGTAAATCGTATATTTTCAATAGATTTGAATCTTCATATCCCACGATTACCGAATTAGATGGCATATCATAATGTAGTGATTTGATTGGTAAAGTTCCCTTAATACAGTCGTGTGGAGCGTCAAAGACATTGTACCATTGTAGAGGATTGTTTTCAATATGAGTGAGGTCTATATGCCAAAAGTGTATTGAGCCTTCAGCCGTTCCTGCAATAACACAGCTTTTGGGATTCCACGCAATTGCCTTGATCTGCGAAGGTGACCCTATTGATCGAGCCAAAGTTTAAATATTCGAATTGTAGGAACACTGCATACTATAAGCTATACGCTTACGTTATAACATGTACAACCCTGTCTAACAAATTGTACATAACTTGTCACAATCGCTAATTACCAGAATAAAGCTTTCCAAAACATCCAAAGTTCGCATGATATGCACACACGTATCCATCCTCGCCGCCACTCAGGACTACTCCTTCACAGTTCCTCGACCATTCTAACACCGTAACAGCACCCTCATGCTGTGGGAGGAAGTCTTTATAATTGAAATTTGCGCCCTGTTTGATAATATGCGTGATGCCGACCATTCCATTCGCGAAACCCCAAAGAATGCGGTGGCTTTAAGTTTTAGATTTGATTGAATTAAATATATCGAAAGTATAGAAGTCTTGTATCATATCCACAGTACGAAAAGGAAGTTATAAATCAAAAAGAAATATGCTAATCGGTGTCAAAATCTCTCGTTTAAACGATTTTTGGTATCATGATATAGATGATTTACTACAGGTAAATAAAAATAAAATTTCATCCTCACCTCTCAATTTTCATTACAGTCACTGTAAAATTCGCGCGTGTGGCATATATCTTGTCTTTGATAATTCGTCCAGTAATAGGATTGCAGCGTAAAATAGCAGCTTTATAGATTAATATGAGCAAATGTTAATATGAGCATTGATACGAGTCGACCACGAAAATGACAATTATTTAATGAATTATACCTCTCCCCACTGAGCCAGCAAGCATCCATGATCTTTCAAAGTCAACATAAAAATCATAGATTGTCTCTAACCGAGAGTCAAACGATATGCTCGAACATTGCTCACTTCTCCATCTCCTACGTTCACGAACCAGAATTAATTTAGTTGAGTATTTTACAATAGGCAGTGTCAAAAGGCAAACAATCAAGTCGCCAACCTTAACAACTCATCTCGTAGTATGTATTCATCCTTCCATTTGTGCCGTATTAACCTACTATAAAAGGGTATTGTCGGTAGAGAATTGGAGTTGATCAATAGGGAGAGAGGATAATCTCAGCAAAGATTAGGCCGAAATTTTACCTAAAAGGCAAAGATCCAAAATATCGCAAAAATGCGTTTTTCCAGCAAGTATCATCATTAATTAATGTTTTCCAGCGTTTACACACTTGACCGGCCATCCCCTGACAAAAAACCCCCCCATTCCTCGTTAGTACAAATGCTAAAGATAACCAATTCCTTCAGCGGTCTGCTTCAGCACAATGTTGTTTTTATCGGGTACGTACAAGAGAAAACGGATCACAGTAAGAAAATATGTGATTGAGTATCTCAGAAGGTACATTATTCGCATAACAAACACCACTAGCGGGACCAAGTAACAAAGGAAATGAATAGAGCGTTCCGCAGAGAAGACAAAGGCGCAGAACGACAAATGCTTACTTTAAAATAGCTGAACTCTCGGAACGCCGTCCATCCTTTGTGGATAAGTCTCGAGACCAGCGGTTCTGGGTTCGTTCTCCTTCAGAAGACGCCCACAGTGAGTTCTTGTGCGAGCTGCGATTCGCTCGCAAGCTTCGCCTTTCATCCATGAATGCAGTAGCGCTTTGAATTTCGAAATTTTTGAATTTTATGCTTAATTTATCATTGGTCCGCAAATAACATGTGGCGCTCGTGACGTTAGCATGACCAACACGATGCTAATGCAAAGTAAATTCAATGGCCATATTAATATGGGGCATGCTGCAACCAGACAAAGTGAACATTCTATTATGTGATATAAATGAGAGGCCGATTATGATGTGGCTGTAAAAATTGACCAGTGTGACTGATAACGTTTTGAAAAGTAATAATGGCGCTTATTCATAACTTTTTGACATGTTAACTTTAATGTTCCCTTTATCATAATAATACCAGAATGTGGTAAATATATACCATAACAGGATTAATATAGTAATAGGATTATCTCTATATAAAAACCAAAGAATTACAGCACAATTAGAAGCATTCTAAAAAAAGCTCAAGGAGAAAATTGCCCCATATGTTTCTAAAATCAATAATACTAAAACTCTTGAGGAATAACTAGATAGCGAAAAATAATAAACCATAAACGAACACGACCACCAACTTATGATGAACCAAGAAAGAAACGAAATCTTGAAGAAACATAAAGCAGGATGGCTGCTTTCTTTATTAAATTTCCATGATTCTTTGTATACTGTTCGAGTAAGAATACGATAATTCTGGTTCGCTGTGCCCCAAGTACTACATCCGACACAATTCATGACCAGCAGAACCTGTGTCGTATTAGAAACATGGGTAAGTATTATTAAAGGTAATAAAAAGGAAACACCCGAATAATCATTAGGGTTTGATCGGCAAATCAACGTTTACAAGTCTATGTTTAATGAACTCTTATAATTTTGAAATTGGTATAAAACCAGCACCATTTCACCCACGTTTTTGCTCAAAAAAACAATTACAATCAATCGAGTTGCAACCGTATTATCGAAAGCATACTTTTATCATCTACAAAATCAAATATCAATCCCACTCAAAATGTTCACTTTCGCTATTGAAATCTGCGAGTTACTGCGCTTATCGCTGGTACTTCGTTCTCCTATAAAACTCACAATCAAGTCCGCATCATAACTCAAGCGCTTTTTCAAGCGGTAAAACAAAGGACAATTGAATCAAAATACCAGCTGCTCGTTGAGCGAAAATACTTATCAAGTATAACATGTTTGTGG
>CAJVPI010001555.1:0-11634 GCA_910592345.1 Paraglomus brasilianum
GGATACTGCTGGGTTAGAATCAGGATTGGACGTCTGGTCTGCTAGTTTAGGGACGAGGACCACATCGTATCCTTTTGGCACGTGGTATACAGAGTAGTCTTCTTCGGTTTTTGTGATTGGAGTATGAGGTAGAGATATATCGGAGGGAGTAGACGGGCTGGACCAAAGCGTTTCTTCCTGTTCCTGTTTAGTGAGAGGGAACTGAGTGGAGGCGGCGGCTGAGTTGTCGCAGTTCATTGTGAAATATGTAATAATGAACAAAGGGGTGCAGGTATGGTTCTTGTTTTAGCCGATAGCTGTATCGTAGACAAAGGATATGGATAATGAAGGCAATGATAAATCTATTTTACGTTGTATTTGTACAAATAATTTCTCTGCTCCGTGTGTGTATGTGTATGGAGTGTGAATAGAGGCAAGCAGTGATGTATATTGGTAATATATGTATTCGTTGCTTGCTCACAGAGCGAAGAAACGGCCGTGTATGGTATTCTATAGTAGAAAATATGGTGGAGGAGGAGTCGGGAATTGTGGAAACGAGCGGTAAATATAATCAAATTAAGGGTGAGGGTAAGTGGGTAATTGGGGGGAGGGATAGTGGAGAAATGCAGACTTGTGAGAGTTTAAGACCAAATAAAGGATGAAGCAGCGAATAGTGTGTAATGTTAAAGGTATACAGAATACAGGCCAGACCAGATTGTTTAACAAAATAGCAATGGTGACCAAAGTAAAAATATGTAATTTACGTCATGTTACCTCGACGACCACATAATAACAAATATTTATATTATGTATACAAGAATTTTAGAAGTTGAAGAAGATTATTATAATTGGGGGGGACTGCTAATTGCGACACGAAGGTTATTATCGGAGATGAAGAAGTGCGAATTTTAAAAAAGAACCATAAAGCCTGAACTCAGTAACATAAAATAATATTTATACAGAGAAATGCTTATTATTAATTGCATTGAATACGACGAATATTATTGGTTGCGTTTGTACTATATTTGTTGGTGTAAGATTACATCTAATATATCGCATATAAATAAATAGTTACAATTACCCATATCACATCGTACACACGGTCCAGAAGTAGCGGTTCCAGACTCGCCAGACTCGCGCATATACAAAAACTCGCACGTATAAAATAATAAAGCACGGGGAAGAGGGAAGCGGAGGCAGAGAGATGGAGGGAAACTAGTCGTCATTGTCAAGTGTTGAATGAACGAATAAAAATCCAATTGAGACAGTATAACAGATGGATTGCCAATAACTATGTACATTTTTATATTAGTCTCCATATGATCCCTGTAAGCAAGTGGGTAGGAGGGATGTACAAAGCTTATTATGGTATGGATAAACCGAAGATGCTACGAGAATACGCCAAGCAATAGAGAGAAGAGGGTAGGTGACGATTGATTGCACTACATGAACCATGATACATATTAATAATTTGCCGAAAAGTTGGTGGTGGTTGTGGGGTCTTTTGTTTATCCGATTCTCAATTCTTTTCCCATCGCACACAGTGTTGGTCCAATATTCGAAATGACGACAATAAATATTAATATGTATTAATATATTTAATTTAATGACGTTTTAACACATTTTTTATATACAAAATCGTTACCTAAAGACTATCGTGTATTTGGCTTACATGTATGAGTTATAATATATATATATTACTGCTGCTTTTTTTCTTTTCTAATGTGATCCATTTATCTCCTGATTGTGTGCTTGAGACTATCTATGTAGGATCACTGTGTGCTGTCTGTTGGTTGCAGCTATTGAAACAGCTTCGATTCCATATGTGTGTATCGGTACTAGTGTAATTATAACATATTTGTTTATAATAAATATCGTCATACTTGTAATTTTTTAATCGCTGATATCTCAATATCATGGCGTCTGCTGTAGCTTTGCATTGCATATATTGCTACATCTGTCTTCCCACAGCCCCCATGCATGATGAACCCTACACCTGCTGGAGAAGTTCACCACCCGCTTGTGATGCATTGGATACTTGCAAGAATGCTCACATACATCTTCAAATCTCATCAAATAAGACGTCAAAACATTCTTGCATATGCTTAAGCACACAGACTGACTAAGAGTAGGTCTAATTTCTTTAGCTCCATTAATTCCAATTGGTTTATATTCACATTGTCAATCATCAGGCATATTTTATTTATGGACCAAAACGTGGCGAACATCAGCCAGGCACTTTGCTATAACCCACCGATTATGCTTGACTAGTTAAACCTTGTTTAATCAAATGGGAACACATAGAACACAAAACAGACAGCCGTAACCTAATTACGAATATCATTCGCAAACAAAATGAAGTTTAATTAGTTATTTTTAATGACCTAATAAACAGGGTAATACGATAATTAGGGTGCAAGCATGTAAATCATCATTGTGTTGCCAGAATTAGGACGTCTGTTATAAAAATTAAAAATAATTTAATTTGAGAGTTTGTTAGTCACACCTACAATTGGTAATTTTAATTTGGGGCGAGGCGTGACATGACGTCACAGGTAAAGTTCAGGGGCGATGCCACGGTCACGGTCCATCGAGGTTAAAAATAAAGAACGTAATTACGCTTTTATATTTAATATTCTCATAATTATAATCAAGCGATGAGATTCTTGGGCATTAATTTATTTCTCGCAATCTTGTGCCTCTATTTTTCTTTTAGTAATAGCATGCAAAATCTCTATACTAATACTGCTTAACACCCGGTTTTCTTTTGTAAGGTTTGCTTGCCGAATTGTTGATAATAAACCGTTTATTTCCTACAGTATTAGTATTAGTATTAGTATGGGCTGGGCAATGATTATTGCAGGTGTATTGCGGGATACAAGCCATAATATAACCATATTTACATCGCCCCGCAACTTACTATTCCGATTTCGTAAGGAGATATTAAGGCGTATATAAATGTTATATACGGTTTAGTTTGTATCATGTAATATCACACTAAATCCAGTTATGGTATACTCTCGCTAAATGTTAAATCGTTCAGTCAACTGCCTATAATTCGGCCGCTCGCGTTCCGAGGTTATCGATCGAATTAACGTATAATAATAAATCGAATTATCGGCAGTTGGCTGTATACATAATTACATAGACTTCGTTTGTGGTGATCCCAATATATAACTCAGTCAGATTACGGTCGAAAGTATTTGTGTTCACCTCATTAGACCAGTTTATTTACAAAACGTAAAAATCCAAATCCAATCTCAATATGCGATAAGAGATTAAGTAAGGATAACAACACTACACTCTCATCAACGTTGTCAATATACACATCAGATTCATTTGGTTTATAAAGCAAGACAGGAATGATGCTAAATGCTAAAAATAATATGCGAGAAAAAAATAAATTCATGTCTAAAGTTACAGGTGACCCCATAATAATATATACAAAGTCCACCGACATGAAATGCTATTAAGAGATGATACAAAGTACAATTACGTAATAACTACGAGGTGGCATCAGCAGACGTCGTCTTTGCAGTTCTCTTCGTGGGTTTTTTCGCCGTCTTCTTGACAGCCGTCTTACTGGCCCCTTTTGCTATGGTTTTCTTCGGACTCTTGGTTGTAGCCTTCTTAGCGGGTGCCTTTTTTACAACAGCTTTCTTGGGTTTTTTCTCAACCTTCGATTTGGACTCCTTCTTTTCCTTCTTTGGTTTGTCTTTCTTCTCGTCTTTCTTCTCCTTCTTTGCGGGTTCCTTTTTTACAAGTTTAATGGTACCGTTGGGTCCTAATCCCATATGTGCAGAAATATTGGTGTTAATGGCGGCAGTCGACCAGATATTGTTACCAAGAATCACAATAACAGATGCCGATTCTACAATAAAATCATAATTCACCGTTAGGAAAAGCGAACACCCCCTTCTCGACTCCTTTATGGATGGCAAGTTTAAGCTGCGAGGTAGTTTTGGGGTTGTCGGGTAGCTTGAAAGTTGTCAATATATACTTCTTGATAGCTTGGCGACTAAGTTCAAAGAAAAACGAAAGGGCAATTTTAAAATCGAGAAACAACGTCCACTTTAATGCTCAATACACTTGCTTACCTGCTTCCCTTACGTTCCTTCAATACGACGATGGCGTCTACGTAGGAAAAAGTTTGTTATATGTGACTTTAATATTACCAACTGTACTGTAAGGTCCGTATATTGTTGCAACAAACTCGTAATGTAGTCTATAATACGATTCTAAAACTCTTCGCTTTGTTCTCAACTGAGGTCCTTAAGGGTACTAGAAACGCTATGTACCTCGAATCATGTCCTCATACTTCGGGTGAGCTGGAGGAGTTGCGCTCTTCTTTGTTGTCTTTGTAACTCTGCCCATTGTTTTTGTTGATAAAAGTCAGTATAGCAAATGATGCGAAAGTTTGTTGTGGGGGTAAGGATATGGAGTAGGGGATTATTATATGAGAAATTCGAGTCTGGCTTTTTTTGGATGTTTGTTTGTTTGTACATTCCATATTGGGATGACGGCATCACCTGAGCCGATAGGTAACGTGTTTCTTCGCGAAAGACGTGTGACTTCAAGTCGCGTTGTTTTGGTCAACGTTTGGCGAATAATAACGGATATGGCATCTTTTTGTTTACGTCTTTGGCTTCATTACACGTACAGAATATGAAATGAATATGAACATCATTAATCACTAATTAATATCAATTATCCAATCAAGAGGACATATAATATAACATTTTAATCTTTCGATCTCTTGTCTTTTCTCTAAAACCGGTCGAAAGTTGAGTGCTTTATGTCAGCAGATATGGACAAACTGGAAACTGGGACACCAATTTGTGGTTCTAACATAATTTATGTCATTTCACATAATACCAAACGAGCATAGAATGTAAGAGCCTGCCCAAAAGTTTACATGCACTTGTTGCTGTCGGTATTTAGCAATCAATCTTTTATATTCTTTGCTGGTATAAGAGAACCAAGCTTTTGACGTTAATGTTTATCCATGATCATGTGATATCAGGTAATCGAACAGCCAACATGTAAAAAGATGAAGCAGTATTAATTCATTGTAATGTATATACACAGTGTCTCTAATTATAACAAGTCCTTATAATGACAAGTTGTCAACATATGGATCCGATGCTTTCTTTTTTTCGTTGCCGAGGGTGTCGTCATAAACAGAGTCATTGTATATATATCAATTTTAGAAAGAAATTCTATTATGCAAGTATCAATGATGTTTCACTATTGTATTAACGTCTTTGTCAATCGAACGTTCAAACTTTAGCAACTGCTGTTCTATCTCCAACTGGAAGAATAAAGTATGACGTTTCCTTTGTTAATAACTGAGCGCATGCTAGATACCACACAATGAAGGCAGTAATCACTAAATAAATTCAAAGCAGATTATAGGTTTAACCACGCCACATATTACAGCCAACATTAACGATGTGTTCTGAGACTTACCACCAAATATTCCGCCAATCTTGTTAAATATTGTTTCACCAGTAAATCGATAGCAATCTAACATTATATACGTTAAATCCAACATAATGAATGCAGTGATCAATACAACGTTGGTTCGCAATGCACAGATGACCATTAAAGTGGTGAATATCGTCCATCCGACAAGGAACATGCCAAGAGCGTTATTAAGCATTTGTGGATCTCCCTCAAAAGCTTGTAAAATGCCGGAAGCAGGTAATGATATGAAACCAAATGATATCCAAAATCCTCCTGCAAACATAGAATGTCTTAACAAATTGACAACAGCGTCAGTGTATCGAAGATCAAACAAACTCACCGTAAGATGCAAACACTGTGGCGGGAAATGTATTTCCGTAATACATTTCCCACATTGCGGCAAGAACTTGTATGACCCCTCCATAGAACAATGCAAGACCCACTCCAACGTTATCGCGATCAATTCCCCTTACACCATAGATATATACTGAATATACAAAAGTATTCATTGCAAACGCCGAAAGACCAAGCGGACTTGGATTGCTGATCTTTCGCCTATTAGAACTCATTTTAACATCATCCCCAAACGTTTCTAAACTGGACATTTTTCTTTTCATTCGTTGTGCTGCGAACTCTTCAGAGTTGAAACAATTCCTCAGCGATTTTATTAAAGCGTTCCCATTATCATGTGACGCTGAGAAAGTAAACATAACGCAGTTGTTTTTAACAGTAAAACTGTAGCATGTGAGAATGAAGTCGAAACTCCTGTTGTTTGATTATCAACAAATCTTTCTATTTCAGTCAAATATTTACGGCGCAACCAATATCCCATTAATCTGAACGTTTACTGAAAACCTTAGTATATTACTTTGCAGTCCGTGAGAAATAACGTATGCCACTATTTGTATGACATTATTATACATATTACTACACTTAATGCATGCCATAGAGTCAGGCAAGATATTTGGCGAATCTTAAATCAGGCCATCATCAGGCAAGATGTTCAGCGAATCATTTCTGATATTTAAAATTAGGCCATTAGCAAATATGGTACACAGTGAACCTGGGTATAATGAAACCTGGAGTCACGCTAAGCTGAAATTGCATTAAGCCGAAATTAATTAATAAATTCGCGTTAAACGATAAGCCGAAGATTTTATCTCAGTCAGAAGACTCCCCAATAGTCAAATCCATTTCTCGTAAATCAGCTCTTGAGCATGTCAATTCTTTGCTTCTGCATATTACTCAAGATTGTGATAGTGAGCTTCAAGTTGATACTGCCTTCTGAAAAGAACGATCGAGACTAAACAACAGAATATGTTGCAAACGAGTATTCTTGCATTTTTATCATTAATAAAGCTTGTATATTTGTGTTGTTATACTATACTCGTGCCCCTTTATAAGCAGTCACCAACCGGTTTTTATAATAAATTTACCCACACCCATCCATGGAACGGATATATGTAAATTTCCTCCTTTTTAGTCACATCACGTGAAAAAAGTATTTACAGTTTATCGGAACTCTGGTTATTATTATCGTTATTATTATTATTATTATAGTGAACCAAATCATCAAAGAACCGAATTTTCTATAATAGTAAAGCCCAACTGTCACACAAACAGTGACAACACGTGATCAACGAAAATTTTTTGAAATTATCGTATGACAAAAAGAAAATCAGGCCATTAGCCAAATTTAGTGTAGATAAACATCATACGATGTGCCGACCAAAAATAAAGATATCGGGTGATCAGACTGTAAAGATTATCTGCTAAATAAAATTGCATACTGTAATCAGTATGTAACGTTTTATTACAGTATTTTAAACAAAACGAAATCGCAACTTACTCTAAATATAGTCTATGAAGATCACAATGCACCAATATCCGATGCGATGAATATTATTCAGACAATCCGTAATATCCAAGAAACACTGTAAGTTCTTCCTCCGCATCATCTTGTTTATGTTTTGATCCAAATAAGACCCTTATTAGGCATATTGAATAACAATTATGTACCCTATTGTTATTGGGCTAGGAAAACCAAAATGCGAACACCTGGCGTGATTTCTGAACTATTAAAAGGAAAAATACAGTCAGGTCAAATATCAGTTTATTTAATACCACCAAAGAATGCTTACCTCGTTAATAAACAATTCCGGCGTCTTATCAAAATACTTGAAACGTTTGAGGACAATAGTTCGTGCATTGTCATATAGCCTATATAGACTGTTCCATAACCACTGGATCCAATCATCTCGTCCTTTTATTACATTGTATGTAAACCCAAACATCTTTGGTATATTTGGGATGCTCATCACATAACTGGTGGAAATAATACATTATACTAAGTCAATAACTATCCAAACAATTCAATAAACATGATGCATTATTAGTTTATCTCGTCATAATATGAATCATCCGTCTCATCTGTTATTTCAAGTGGATTCAAGTGCATATCCATATCTCCAATCATCAATACAATCGAATGGAATCCATTCCAAATAGGCATCATTTTCTGAGTTTGTTTGTAATTGAGATTTCTTAATAAGCTCATCGAGTTGCTTATTGTTGCTAGTCCATCCATTGAACACTTCTTTATGGCTACAAATACACCACACGGGACTACATTGGAGTATTCCACATGCAGTGCAGAAGCCATATCGAAATAATAACCGTAAAACTTTCTATCAGCAACCATGTAATAGCTATCATCATTGTATTGGTGTGTTGCGATAATACAACCAGTGGGAATATCTTCTAAAGTTATTGTCATCATTTCCGTACTTGTGTGTCGGAAGTGAATATTCTGGCAAACTCATTCACAAGTATTGGTGTGCATATTTCATCGCTCCATCATCCTTATGAATAGCGTAGTAGACGTTGTCAATTTGGCTTGACTCTTATGTTGGTAATTTTCGAGTAAGGCAAATCTATCATATGCATTTACATGGCAGGATTGAATTAAGTCGTTAATTGCTTTATTTTTAATACTCGTAACGAACGACATAGGTTCGGAGAGAAATTATCGTGTTACATCAAAGTTGTGAACAACAAACCATCATTTTAATAGAATAAAAGATGCAAAACGTGATACCTAATTGTAGTATGCTCTTTATAGTGAAATAGGTATTCTTGTGTTACGAATTTACCATATATGAGAAGAGGAACCACGAGACAGGATTGATAATCGCACTCACCATCATTACTATTCTCGCGTCGTTCGTTGCAACGCCCCCGATTTCACAAGCTTCTTCAACGGACATCAAGAAAACGAGAAGACATTTATCAGTACACGTATACGTCCCGATTCTTAACATATTCGTGATCCGTATCCTTTCAACAGAATCGATAAGTTATCCGAATGGACGCTCATAGATATCGTTTCGTTCGCGCTGATACTTTTTGAAGATCTCCGCCGCGTCTGGTGTTGCGACATTCTCGCAATTATGGACTTTTTTGGCTTTTATTATCCTTTAGGCGAAACAATGTTTGGTGAATATGGGCAGACGATAACTGTGTTTCTGGTTGCTATGGTGCATATCATCTAAAGCTCGAAATTCCAATTTGATTCCGAGGTCTTTTTGTCTTTACTCTGCATTCAGTTTCTAGTGTCTTGAAATCATGCCAGTATGATAGTTCTTACGCATTATGCTTGGAATAATACAAACAAACAAAAAGTACTCACGTCCATTAGATTTGTAGTTGCCGTCTTCGAAATCGCAACCTTTGCCATATCGACATTTCTAGTGATTTCCCGACCATTGTGTCTCTAAAACAAAGTATTGGTAATTGCAAAAACAAAATAAATAACAGTGTAATCACGTACATACAATTTCCCACTTTCGGTCAATTTCACTAAAAAAGTCAAGAACTTCTTTCTTCGAAAAATCTCTTCGGCGTTCTTGGATAATTTAATGGCTTTTTCCTTCGCGTTTGCATACATGACAGAGGATTTGCCACTCTTCTCAAGTGATCGTTTGAATGCATCAATGATATCATTTTTGCTACCGGACGAGAATAGTACACGACGTTCTAGATAGCGAAGACAGTTCATGGACCAGTCGTGAAGAGCCGTGTCATTGAGAAAGTCAGAAATACATTTTTCAAAATCCATATCTATTGCTGTTTAAAAGAAGGCGAATAAGTGGTTGCTCTTGTACGCAATGAAGACACTATATTTTAGTAGCGCTCAACAAGCTGTATACTGGAAGAGAGACCCAGGCGTAGGCACTAAAAGCCGCATTGAGCGAGTTATAGTGAGTATCCCGCAATCCTCAAATCCAAACATCGAAACGCAGGGCCGACCATACGAGCGTAGGATACCATAACACGCTAATTCTCTATTGACGATATGCAAAAAATCACTTAACTGGGTGCTTCGAAGTGCTTTTCTTTTTCCCTACGATAATTACTATGACAAGATAACACGACTACTTGACACGATAACACGACAAACTGCCGTGTCTCCCAAATTTCCTCGAAAATCCTGCAATGTGATTTCTTCGAAAACTTTGATTGGTTCGTTAAAAGCCTAAATAGCATTTACAGAGGGCCAAAACCTTATTGGCTGCACATGAAGCAAAAGTTTCGTTTTTGATAGATCGGCAAGTACACCAAAATCTTTTTTTTTGAAGCAATGTTGAAGGAAACACAAATGTATCACTTGTTGAAGATAGATCATAAAGATAATGTACTAATAAAAGCAATTATCCACCAATTTAAGTAATTAAATTTGGTCTCTTGTTCATATGTTGACACACATTTCTCCTAGGATAATAAAATTAATGTATAGGAATGCTCGTATATGGAAAATTATAATTATAACGGTTCAACAGAATATAAGTTTCTTAGAGATAGGTTGTAATTGCACTTGTTCAAAAACGAAAAGTTTGCCGAATTACGTGAGGCGTTTCAAGCTCTCACTAGATCTGAACAAGATATATTTTTAATGGCTCAGTTGAAAGCAATGAATGGTGGAGAAATAACTGCCAGTCGACGTCTTAAAAAGAAAATGCGTACTAATAAGAGAACTTTTTATTATTGAGATCGCAATACGCCTCTTTGTCAGAAAACGTACACATACTGACCAAAAGTATTGGTCACTTATTGAAATTTACTAGTAAAACATAGTAAAAATCTTTAATTTTGAAAATCTCTATCGTCCATACGTACTATGTAAGTTGCGGTAATGTTTGCGCCGTTTTGAAGCTAATTGATTGTATTTTTCGGAAAAAATAGTGTAGAACCTAAATTATCTACTGTAATGAAGGAGTAATCCGATGAAGTGGCATATTTATGTTACACATATAATTTTCATACAGTTTCATATGTGTAACATAAATATCGCCACTTCATCGGACTACTCCTTCATTACAGTAGATAATTTAGGTTCTACACTATTTTTTCCGAAAAATACAATCAATTAGCTTCAAAACGGCGCAAACATTACCGCAACTTACATAGTACGTATGGACGATAGAGATTTTCAAAATTAAAGATTTTTACTATGTTTTACTAGTAAATTTCAATAAGTGACCAATACTTTTGGTCAGTATGTGTATCTTAATATGTTAGGAATTGGTCGCACTCATTTGGAAAACGTCAGAAATCACCTAGCGGCGAATGGGATAATAACACGTGTTCATGGTAACATAAAGCGAATGCCACGATGGAAAATTAAAATAACCAGTTGCTACTGCCGTGAAGAATTTTCTCGAGAATTATGCGGAAATTCATGGACTACCGAGTCCTGGTAGAAATGTCAATCGCATTACTCAATCGCTTACGCTTTTACCAGCTGAAACGAGTTACAAATCGGTTTATCGTGATTTTATTGCAGACCTCGAAAACGATAGCACGTTGAAATTGTTAAAATATGACGCATTTCGCAAGTTATGGCATCAATTAACGCCTTACATTCAATCATGAGTCCAAGAACAGATTTATGTGACACGTGCCAACATCTTCGGAACGGCTTAAAGTATAATGCTCGTACGGAAGAAGAAGCGAAAGATTTATTAAAGAACATTTAGTTAAGGCTAAATTAGAGAAAAATTATTACAACAAAATACGAAGTTAGCAGAACAACAGAGAAAATTGGTAGACGAGCATTTTATAACAATAGGTAAAGCTTATTATAGCATTGACGCGACTGCGCATTACAGTTACGATTGAGCGCAAAACGTT
>CAJVPI010001556.1:0-11623 GCA_910592345.1 Paraglomus brasilianum
TTGCTATGAGAATGGGACAGGAGTGGAAAAGAATATCCAAAAAGCAGTTGAGCTGTATCAGAAAGCAGCTGAACAAGAATATGCTGCAGCACAGAATAATCTTGGTTATTGCTATGCAAATGGGACAGGAGTGGAGAACAATATTCAAAAAGCAGTTGAGCTGTATCAGAAAGCAGCTAAACAAGAATATGCTGATGCACAATATAACCTTGGTGTTTGCTATAAAAAAGGGACAGGAGTGGAAAAGAATATTCAAAAAGCTATTGAGCTATTTCAAAAAGCAGCTGAACAAGGATATGCCATGGCACAATATAATCTTGGTGTTTGCTATAATAATGGGACAGGAGTGGAAAAGAATATCCTAAACACAAATGAGCTGCATCAGAAAGCAGCTGAACAAGAATATGCCATGGTACAATATAATCTTAGCATTTACTATAAGAATGGGATAGGAGTGGAAAAGAATATTCAAAAAGCTGTTGAGCTGTATCAGAAAGCAGCTGAACAAGGGAATGCTTATGCACAATGTAGTCTTGGTGTTTGCTATAATAATGGGACAGGAGTGGAAAAGAATATTCAAAAAGCTGTTGAGCTGTATCAGAAAGCAGCTGAACAAGAATATGCTGTGGCACAATATGCTCTTGGTGCTTGCTATGAGAATGGAACAGGAGTGGAAAAGAATAACCAAAAAGCAGTTGAGTTGTATCAAAAAGCAGCTGAACAAGGATTTGCTTATGCACAATATAATCTTGGTCTTTGTTATGAGTATGGAACAGGAGTGAAAAGGAATATTCAAAAAACAGTTGAGCTGTATCAGAAAGCAGCTGAACAAGGGGATGCTGGTGCACAATGTAAGCTTGGTTTTTGTTATGAGCATGGGATTGGAGTAGATAAAAATACTCAAAAAGCAATTGAGTTGTATCAGAAGGCAGCTGAACAAGGAAATGCTAAGGCACAGAATAATCTTGGCACCTGCTTTGAGCATGGAATGGGGGTGGAAAAGGATATTCAAAAAGCAGTTGAGCTGTATCAGAAAGCAGCTGAACTAGGGCATGCCAGGGCACAAAATAATCTTGGTAATTGCTATAGAAATGGTACAGGAGTAGAAAAGGATATTCAAAAAGCATTTGAGTTGTATCAGAAGGCAGCTGAACAAGGGGATGCTATGGCACAAACAAATCTTGGACGTTACTATTAGAGTAGAAAGAATATTCAAAAAATATTTGGTTGTATCATCAGAAAGCAGGCATTTTTATCCAAACTAATTCTTCCATCTCATTTGCTGTTTTTTTCTTGAAAGCACTCCAGTTAATCTTTGCTTTGCCCCTTATTCTCTTCTAAACTCAACTGTTTTTGTCCTTGTCAATAATTATTTATGATTTTTTATTTGTCTTGCATATTTACTTGTCCCAGAATAATCTATTTTTAGTCCCTCAATACTCAACAGCATATTTAAGAGTTGTATAGCAGCAGTTTCTCTTGAGTACATAATAATCTTGGGTTTTGCTATGAGCAGAGAAAGGGTATTCAAAGCGGTTGAGTTGTATCATAATCAGAATCAGAATACAGCTCAACAAGTGAATTATTAATAAAGTTATTCATATTTAGAACAACACTCATAAAGAGTTAACTATGTTTATATATTCTATCTTATTAAATTTGCTTGTGTCGTGCCGATTACTGCGGGAGAGCAGATAGTAATCGACACTTGGGATTTAGCTAGCCCTATTCTAGTTAAATTTCTGGTTTACAGTTAGTGACCTCGTCAATTAAAGGCTTTTCACTTGCGGGATTTTTCACCGTAGAATGACGTTAATCCTAGATAAGTAATCGCTCTCGAGTGTATCGTCGGTTATTATCGATGGATTATTCCGATAATCTCCCGTCTGGGGTACAATGGTGTATAAATCATAATAATGCGCATCTACATAATAATTAATTATTGTAATTTGCCACTCGAATAATCGTGGGACAAGAGGCGACTATTCTTTATCGATATAGGGATTAGCGGTTTCTAGCTATACCGGTAAGTTACCAGGGAATGAATCATTAACAATGTATTTCAGAGTATAAAGAACTACTCATTTATTTACAATTAAGGAATCGAGAGTACTTAGACATGCTAAACATGCACTTGTTGACTAACTTTCTATCTAACTGAAATCTACGCTACTTATATATCTTTCGAGCGGACTAAATGATCTATTCTTAGCAGCTATTTCTAATCATCTATCGAATTCTTTAGTATACGTTTAGAATGTACTGAAGCGTTTCTGCACTATTTCTGCACTATTTTAGCACTGTTTTAGCATTAGTGCTGCGCTACTTCTCATATTACCAGTGCTTGTACCCCCGTAACGCTTGTACCCCTACTCCCGAAATCCGCAGCTGCGCTGGTCATTTCATCGACAATTCATTTCACCGACAAGTATTCACCAAAGTTATCCTTTTTTGGTAGGTGAAATGTACTGTCGGTGAAATGATTGTCAATGAAATAATACAGACCCGTTACCGCTGATTGATTTGGCTGCGGCACGTCGGAAGAACGGAGAAATAAAGGAGAGAATACGTCATTGATTTGCGTAGCATCACATTTGCTAAATAAACAAGTTTCCTAAAGTCAATGTGCAATTTCGTCTCACTTTAAATTATCAATTCTATTTTGTCTAATTCTTCTTCTTCCATTACTGTCCTCAACTTTGTGCTTAAAGTAATCTCTCCGTAAAACTCACAAAACCGACACAAATAAAGCTTTATCCAAAGAACTGAAGGTACAAACATTAAATGGAAACAAAATCCAATTATTCGCTCTCTGCTCATCGGAATTTCTTGTTGTAATAGCTAATTTTCGATAACAATGCAATCAATTCCGAAAATTTTAGAACTCACATAGTATTAAAAGCTACGATAATGGCCTCATTTCGCAGGAAAAAACAAAAAGCCAGACTTTCGCCCAATACAAATAAGAACAGCAGGCATGGTTCGATATTTTATACTAGGTTAAAATTACAAACTACTACATATCTTCGGTAATTTTGAAACCTAACGCAGAGCCAAATTTGCATAGAAAAAAACTATAGCTCATAACACGAATGTGCAGACATCTTTCATCTATGTGTTATACGATACTATGACTTGCTAATTGGTAGTAGTGGTCAAGAAAAAGTGCGACATGATTTTAAGGGTGACCAAAAACTAGGCGATTTGTGTGTGATGTGGGACAAAGAAACAATCGATAGTTACCATACAAGCATGACTAATTTATTGTGGCTAAAGCTGAAACAGCCTGGAGTTGAAACGAAACGCTCGGGTTCGGTTCGGTTAAATAATTCAGAGCCTTTACGTACTATTAGTGCTACTAGTTACGATAACAGTTTCATTCACCAAATACGTTGATTTGGTGCAGGGATGCAAGAGTAGTACATAATATCTGTTACTCATATTATTTAACGTTGATTATAATAAATCCTATGGACGCATAGCATTTGGAAAACAAGAGTGGTATACCAAAATCTTCGTATAGACAGAGTATTAGAGATACTATTACAGCGACTGTTAAGAGTACCTCCAATTCGTTTACGTCTTAGTCAGGACAATTGATTGTGTGTTCTCTTATCAGTCCGACTGTCAATTAAACATATTGGGATCGGAAAGTATCGCATGCAATTCATTCCTTATAGTAATGTTTTTCTCTAATTTATTTCATTTATTCATATGAGAGAGAGCAATGTAACGTTTTTAAAGGGTGTTTTAACGAAATTGTTACCAATTTGAAAAACAGACAGTATTCCTTCGTATCCCAAAATTGAACAATTCATGCTGGATATCACAATTTCCCTGCAGAAGGCTAACAAGTATTACGTCAATTTCTATTCAAAAATAAGACATAACGTGAGCAGCTTCAAATAACTTTTACAAAGGTATGCATCATTTCCGATCCAGTTTAATCGAAGAATACACTGTTTGCAATAGTTAGCTCATCAACAGTTTCTCCCAGGATAATGTTGTTTGTATTATGTTTTAAAGCAAGAAATATATGTATACATCTCTAATACATTAAGCATCCTAAATTCCAATTTAAATAATATACAGTGTGTTGGGTTATTTTTGCGCTTGACTTTATTTAACATTACACTTGCAAAATTAAATAACTATCACACCGCATTCTTGACATAATCGACTGTCCAAGCAGTTTTAGGAATAAAAAAACTTAGATAACAATCTAACAGTGTTCGCATTATTAGTTCATGTGACAACGCTGTTAATACATGCCGTATGTTTATACCAACGATTCATCTCCCATCTACTTTATGTTCCATCTGTCGATAAGAGCTTTTATTTTTATGATATGCTTGCCGTTAGTATTATCTAAGAGACAATCGTTAGGCATTTGCAAACGTTTGGGGTACTCAATTAACAATTGAAAAAAACAACGAACATAAATAGTGTATTGTTTACATATATTGTATTGTAGGATAAAAAAAGCCTGGACAGGAGCTTGCCTACCAGCTTCTGCGTTGAAATACCGTTTATAGTCTTGTGGGGGGTCGCCCCTAGGTACTTTAATTATATATGGTAGCACAAGTGGCATGCAGGATTGTTGCACCTTGTCACAGATGTATTATGACCAACCGTAAACATTGATTGAAATGTGATATCATCAGAAGCATTGTATTATCACATTAAAACTTTTTTCATATCGAACAATCATAACCAGTACGTAGCCGGATTTTTAGTTCATTGTTTAAATCCAAAGACAATACTTATGAGCACTGACTATAGAAAATAAAATTAATAAATACAGCTTTTCCATTACCTCTCCGTCAACATTACTTGGTTGACCAAGCTGGTAAAATAAATCAAACAAATCTCGAAGGATATCTAACACATCAAACAAGTCAACTACCAACAATTCAAACAAATCAAACGAAATCAAACGATTCAAACAAGTCCGGCTATCAACGATTCAAACAAATCAAACGAATTAAACTAATCAAACATATAAAACAAATCGAACAACAATCTTCTCCAGAAAGCATTCTATTATTATACTACTATCCATCAATAAAATGAACGGAAATAACGCTCAAAACGATATCCTTGCCACAATCATGGAAACCATTGAGAAAGTCAAGAATTATACATCCAACCCGCGGGACGGTCCAGCTGGCAGCAACTGTTCGATTATGTAAATCAATTTTCTAAATAACCGAGAGTTGATAAAAGTTGAAGTCTCTGAGAGACAAATTACATAATTGGTTCTAACGAATTGATAAATTTAACTTTCATTTCTATTATTTTATTATATAATTTAATCTTGGCTTATTCTACTATCTCTTTTTTGCCATAAGTTTATGTTGTAGTTGACTTGATGTATCCAATTAAATTGTGTGTAGTTAAATCGCACTACTATATTTTACAATTTAATTAATAAATATCTGAATAACACATTTAGCTGCTGTAAAATACGTCATGATTGGAACCCCAATTTTCTTTGTCATGCACAAACTTTCAGGAGTAACGACTAAAGTCAAAGCTCATTGAGGAGTATAATCTATAAATTTTTTAACTTGAGCACCGGCTTTAGGCACCAGCTTTACGCAACAGCCATTCTATCAATGCATTAATAATATCAAATTTTTTCTCGAACACTCACTCAATTACAGAAACCAAGTCAACGTAGTTTTTAACATGCTTATAAAATTCTTTGCTTAACAAAATCCTGTCGGACAGATGCCGATTATGCAAAGATTTGTTATAGCCAAATTATGTAAACGTTCTTATATGCCTTGGTAGAGACATAAATTTGGATACAGCACGCACATTGTGCATATAAGATCAAATGGGCCAAGTATTACTAAACAAATAGTTTCCTAAAAATGCCAAAAAAGTTTCTAAACTTAAATATTAATTCTAAGGTATTTTGTATTGAACATATTGTTGGGTCGATGGCACATGTTCGTTTACGAATAAGCCATTTTGCTCTCTGTTAATTGATTTACCACATACGCTGCAAGCGCATATACAATGTTGACGTCTGCACGCTCTTTCATATCACTTATATTAGTTATGAAGACAATTTCTTCGTAAGCGATTTATTACAATAACGTTAATGTAAACATTTCCAGTTAATACAAAATTGCGATTAATACATAAAGTTTGAGTACAAAACAACAAATTAACCTCAATCGATCACATCAATTGAAAAATTAAATATAATATATATACAATAAATTCAATTCAACAAAGTTGAACTAATAATCATTGAGTTAAACTTCGGAATATTAAAAAACCAGATACAATTTTCCCTTCTTTGAGTTGGTCTTTAATTATCGAGTTGGGGATCGGTTAACAGACTCCGTTTACATTATTGAACAGTTGCTACCAGCTGGACCGTCGTTTGGATTGGATCCATAGATCTTGAGCTTCTCAAGGGTTTCAACGATAGCGGCGAGAATATCGTTTTGAGCGTTATTTCCGTTCATTTTGAGAGTTTGAGTTTGTTTAAATTTGTTTAAATTTGTTCGAATTATTTAGGCTTGTTTGGAATAGTTTGAATTGTGTGATTTGAATAGTTTGTACGTTTTGTATGTTGTTCAACGCACTAAGCGATGGTGAAAAATAAAAAAAATGCAAATGCTGTATTTATAAATAACACCCAGGGGTACTTTTCATGTATAGCGTAGCTATTGTTCTTAGGTTCGAACAATCGTATCGTTCAATTAGACAATGTCTTATCACTACAGTATTCATGTTTTGACGCCCTCTTATTACCTATATTCTCTGTCTTAATAAATTTGTGGCACATTGATTTGAGTGCGACTATTTGTGACACACTGTAGGTTATCTCCGATAGAGATTAGAATTACGTAATAGAAATTAATAACTATTGTTTGCTTATCATCGTTAGCTACAATGATTGTTTAAACTTAGTTTACTAAGTAAGATCAGTGCATCCTTGAAGCATGAAATAAAGGATGCTATATTAAAAATTATCACCCAACAAATCATGACAATGGAAAACAAAATAGAATGCTACAATGTACGAAGAGTATAATGGCAATGATATTTATTATTATCATAATCGTCGTACTTTTAATAACATCTGACAGCTATTCAAAGAAAAACTATTTTTGCTAAGTAAGCCTACTTATTGCGTTCAATGACTATTGGGCGGGAAAGTTAGAACGAAAGATATCTAGAAGGGTGTAATGCAAAGTGATATTGGTAAAATTCTTACACTGCAAAACCCTTTTTACTTGTTTCTTGGTCTAATTTACGACTTCACAGTACAGTAAATGTTTCGGTCGTTCCCAACTTTGGGTTCCCATTTCATCGTCCACATCAACTTGCAGATAGTAATAATAGAAAACTTTTGATGCTTGAATTCCTATTGTTCGATAACATAAAGAAGATCGATAGAATAAATAACTTACTTCGATTACTAACTAGTTAAGGTTAATATTATCGACTAATAATTGTTGCTTATAATTTTTATCTTAAGAGCCACAATAACAATGCTAGTAATTCGAAAAATTTTATAGAAAGTTCTTTGTCATGGGGTGGTACATTCACCGTTTGTGATTCAATTGGCATTTGAGCACAGCAATAGGTGTATTTGTTCGGGATCGGGAGATTTTAACCGAACTTTGCTCGTACTGATATTACGTGAGCTGTTTCGACCATTTAACTTTGCCAAGTTTTTAAGCCTGTTTTCAAAGATTTTGTGAAATGCCGCTTTTCCACATTCGCTCGTGCTAAGTTTTCAATGCCACTCCTTCAACTCTTCTCTGATCTTTGGAAAGAGAAAAAAGTTACGTGGCGCTAAATCCGGGCTACAGGTAAGGTGTGGAATAATTTAGCGCCTCCTTTTTCTATAAGATCTTAGAACTTGCTGAGGTTTGTGTGAGCATGACATTGCGCACCATTTTTCTTCCCTTAAGACATTTAAAATTTCGAAATACCCCCGGTAACTTTTATAGAGTAAAACTCGCCATTTACACTTTTCCCTCAAGCACTATCTTTTTGGCTATAACACCGTCTATAGAGAAAACATTTTCTTTCGACTGTGTTTTTGCCGTTCGAACAACTGTTGGCTAAATTTCTCCCTTACTAATCTGTATCTTATTTCTCTCTTTTTCTGAAACAGTGTAAAAGCTTCATCACCAGTCATAATATTATTGAAACTGTCAAGTCTAGGTCTTAAAGGCGATGTATTCCTCAGTGATTTCCGCCTGGTGTACGAACATTTCCGTCTGCGGCACATTGAATTTCTGCGGCTAAACTGATCGGCGGAGTGGCACAGTAGTATTAGTGATACAAAATCGGCATCGAAATAGAATCCTAGATTAGTGTAACTTAGATGTGTCAAATGTAACCTAGACGTGTCGATGCAGTGTCAAAAGTTGTGTTACTAGTCGCCGTTATATCGAAATCCAGTGTCAGAATTAGTGGAACGATAGAAGGTATATAAGCAGCGATAGTTATCCGCTCTGAACGAAGTCTTAAGTCTTCAGTCTTCAGTCTATTCTATTGTCCTTATAATCCTTGTAATTAGAATAGCTCTTTGAATTCTAATAAACCTGTAATTAATATAAGTTGTTATTTTCATTCATTCCCTGGTGAGTTTTATTCGATCGCTGGTTAAGTGATAAAATCTCTTTCTCGATCAGCGGTTAATAAGTTTGATCTTGCCATTGAACTTATCGGAACTTAGGCATTGGGATTTCTATTTAATTGCACGTTTAACGCGCGTTATTATTAAACTTTCCCCGTCGATAGATTTTCGTTAATAATCCTTAACGAATCATAATCGTTGTTTCACTCGGAGGTTAAATAAAATCCAGAGAAAGCGTATACAAATAATCGGATACGATATCCGTGAGTATTGATAAATCTTATTTAAGTCACTAATTGTATAGAAATTTGGCGATAGTAGGAACGAGCCTAAGAGTTCCGCTGGAAAACGACTAAATCCCAAGGTCGTTACACGAACGCTCTCCCACGTGTGGCGATCCGACAAAACCCTGCTAGAATTTTTAAGCATACTATCCGTTTTTTGTTTGTGCTTTTCTGTCAACCTGTGTGGAATCCACTTAGCTGTCACTTTTCTCATCTCAAGTTTATCATAAAAAATGTAATGAAACCGGTCAATTGAAATCCTGCTATTATGACAATGCTCTGATAATTGAATGAGAATTTTCTAGAAAAAAACTTTGTTTTTTTGAACATTCTCATTAGTGACAGCTTCTCGTGGTCTTCCTGTGTGAGAAAAATCTTCAATGTTTTTTAAAGTTGTTCTAACTACCGCCTAATTGTACGTTCAGATGGGGGTTTGTCCAATAAGCAATCGTTATCTTATTGTAAATTACTGACGCGCCGCTTTATTGTTTTTAAATCAAGACCGATAAGCTTCACGAGAAAAATATGCCATTATTTTTAGTACCTTTTTTTTATGTTGCGATTTTTCTACAACTAGCAATGTCAAAACTTAAGTTTTTATATAATCATTTGTTTGTAAAATAATTTCACGCGGTCAAAAATTATCAAACAACTGACGTATTATAATAATGCGTCGTTAAAGACGATTATTTTAAGTTTAATATTAATGGTTTATTAGTAAATAAATTGCCGTTTAAAACACTATGTGTCTTAAATTTATCTGATTAATTAGTACTTCAACACGTTTACTGTTTTTTATCGTACGCGTGTTATTGTTTATTCGATAATCTGATCGTTTTTATTTTGAACACTTCTTTTAGACTTGTTATAAAAACTCTGGCTATATATTTTTACTTTAATTTTCGCAATATAGAAAATTATGCTAGTAAATATACTGCAGCTCACAATTTTGTGCTATGCTATTTCAGTATATCAGGTCTGATCGATCAGGGACTTGGTTAGCATCAGATAGTGATTCTACTAATGTCTAGTTTCGTCAGATAGCATCATAAATACGTTCAGCTTTATAGGCCAGAGCTCTGCTCAAATTAGAAAAAAAAATACTCAACGCTTGCTTTTTTACTGTGTACTGTTCGAGTCAACAATCACCGGATCGTCAACTCTTGGGATTTAACTATCTTTCAGACAGAGCTGTGGCGTCTCCTATTTTAGTTAAATATCTAAACCAGGCTTTTACTACTCACAACACAACGTCGATCGGTAGATGTCAATCCTAGATAAATAATTATCCTCGAGTGTCGTTACTATTCTTTGCCGATTGAATTGATTTCGGTAATTTTAGGCCATGGTGTGAGTTTCTATTTATAACAAACGCGTTTCTACTACAACAAATATTTATCGTAATGCCACAAAAGTAATTGCAGGAACGAATACTCCTAAACGATTAGGAATTGACGGTTTATCGGCTATATTGAATAATACTAGAGAATTAAATAATAACCGTATACGTTCAGAATATAAGGACCCACTCGTTTATAGAACACTGGAACACACCAATCGTAGCGCAAAGGCAAGTCGTTTAATACTATATGAACTGCCAGCACCTTTTTCGTCTACGCCTGATTTACCCAAATCAATCGATTAACTAAATTACTGTACGACTGCTATTACAGTCAACTACCGTTTATAATCACCAATTTTGCTGACCAAAACCATTTATATAAAATTCTATCTGCCTATAATCACTTTCATTAAATAACTACTTTATAGTCCCACCCAAATCACATTTGATCACGCAATTATCATTATCTGTAGTGTGTTAAAAAAAAGCATTTCCAAGATTGCTGAAATAATCCATTGCTTTATTTTTTTAAAAAAAAACGATGTTCGAAAGTCGCAACATTATCTTTGTCGTGTCGACTATCACGGGTGAGCAGATAATAATCGGCACTTGGTATTCAGCTAGTTTCGACAGAGCAGTTGAGAAACTAACACGAGAAAGCTGATAGATTATTTGATTATTTAAGAGAAGCCAAAAACTATTTAGCACTGAATTTTTTAGCCAAAACAGTAGAGTCCGAAAAAAAAAAGAGAACCGCGATGATTGATGATTAGGATGTTTGTTGGGAGATAGAATTTCTTTTGCTCTCCCCTCTCTGTCAATAGCCCCAATTCTAGAGAATATTTTAATTCGGTCACGGAATGTTCATAATATTAGTGGTAGAAAGACAACAGTAAAAAAAAAAAATTGTCTCTAATAATAACAACAACTACAACGACAATAATAATAGCAACAAGTCGCTCGACTAGTAATTACAGTTCAAATCTCCCAATCCCGATCATTTTCTTACCTCCCTCCCGTACATTAGCATTATTCTTATCAAAATAATGTATGCATATATGTTAGTCATAATGTATCAATTCCATAATTCTCACGTATCAAAAGCTAATCATTTGTTTCAGCAAAAAAGAAACGAGCTTATTGCAATCCGAACTTTTTGTTCACTATGATTTTCTTTAACATTGGGAATAATACTGTTTATTGATCGAAAGAGAGAGTATTTGATCTTTTTTTCCTGGCAACCCCTCTGACAAATATGGAGTATAATCACCAGAGAATCAATTTCACGATAACGATATGACATGTTTATTAGATTCGGTTCACTATAGACAGCGTCAACTGTATGTCGGTATTTTCTGCACCAGAAGGTCAGGCCGCAGT
>CAJVPI010001557.1:0-11613 GCA_910592345.1 Paraglomus brasilianum
GATATATTCTAATGATGAGCATTAAATAGTAAGCCAAAACTTTATCTCCCTGATTTAACTATATGATGCTCTAACTACAGTTAGTGAAATATAATATACCGTTGACCTGGATATTAGTCTTCAATATCACATTAACCGTACGTGGGGGGTGTAAGTTAAGGAGACCCATGAAAAAATTGAAAAACACGATAATAAACATGTTTCTAATTCAACAAGAGGATGTTGTTAATAGTCTA
Organism: Paraglomus brasilianum; assembly: GCA_910592345.1. Taxonomy (NCBI): domain Eukaryota; kingdom Fungi; phylum Glomeromycota; class Glomeromycetes; order Paraglomerales; family Paraglomeraceae; genus Paraglomus; species Paraglomus brasilianum. The sequence goes on from CAJVPI010001557.1 coordinate 237, forward strand.
AAGAATTTCATTGACGAAATTCAATGAAACCAAAGTAGCGACACAATTCTCAATTAAAAAAAAGTAATTTGTAATGGTTTTTTCTATTAAATGCATGGATGGTTACTGTACGTCCCGTGTTTAAGACTTGAATCAAGTGAAAAAGTCTGAATTGTAAATTTAAAATGTACGTGTGTTATTGTGATTTTGCGCGAACGTCAATTTTTATGTCGAATGATGTAAGAGAGATATAAAAAATAGTATTAACGGACGTGACAAAATCGTATATGAAGATAGAAAGAGAAAAAACCTCTCGCGTTTGAAAGTCTGGCATCCAAATTGGTTTGGCGCTATCTTTCCAATAATCTATTCTCGTATACGGACGTCGCTAAATGTATATTTGTGAAAAAACGCAAGTTGTGAATACAAGCCGGTAAATGACGACGTGTTCTTGACGGCTCTGAGTCTCGTACAATGTTTATTAGAATAAAGTAGCATCGAGAATGGAAAATTTAAAGAGTTAGCGAATGCATTATTTTAAACCAGAATTCCTTTGATGGTTTATTAACATGACTTTGTAGCTGAATTGGTGCATACGAAATATATGTACACATCATAAGGCTTTTAACTTTTGCTATGTTGGAGATATTTCGTAAAATAGAGCACATTCTGTACTTGTTCCTTCCCACCCTCTATTTCCAGAGGCGGTAATCATGTAACGACAGCTCGTGTCAATCACTGTCAATGTTAGTTGAGTTAAAGACAATGCCAATCCCCCAATCGTGTAATCCATGCTACATACTCGTTACATTGAAGGATACAAATCTGTGAGATTATTCCGCCATGATGCCCGGGAACAATAAGGAAAGGAACAGCCGTGCCAAAAAGTTCTGCTTCATCCGTGGATACGTTCAATAGGCGTATGTTATCTGTGGATGAGCTGTTTGTATGGAATTATTAGAACGACTCATTCGATAACATTAAACCATCAGGGTCAGGTCACATACCATATTATATGCTTTCCATTGGGCATGCCGCTCACGCACGACACTGGCCCAGAATTGGACGGCATTCGAAAAATCCTCATGCATTTTCCACTTGCAAAATCCCACTCGTCAACTCCAGTTATAGGAAATGTCAATAAAAATTGAATGCCAATGATGGTAAAAAAAAAAGGTATAATCCATCATTCGCAGGCATTTGTCTCTCCTTACCTGTACCGTTACGACGACCACAATATATTTTACTTCCATCAGCGCTCCAACAGGCCTTGATAGTAACAGTGCCAGTCACACTATTTAATAAATCGCTTCACCATCAATTCACTTTCAAACCCCCACTATTGACCAATTCACAAGACACTCACCGATAAAGTCCATGGAGGTGTACGTTCGGGTGGATGCAATTTCCGCGGTATAGGTTCTCGCGCCCTTTTATCCCATAGAAAACAGTTTCCATCAATACTGGTTGTCATTAATATATTATTTGAATGAATAATTGTATCTTGATCATTAGGTAATTCTGGTACTATGAGGGAGTTTTCGTTTGACAAAGGCCGAGGTGATGGAATGACAAGTGGTCGAAAAGAGATTGAACTGATTTGCGAATTATGGCCTGCGAATTCACGCACTACTTGGCCTGTATTCAGATCCCAATGCTTTGGCATAAGAAGGATAAATGAAATTTGTTACGACTTTTGCATTAAATCTTGGACGAAAATATCAAGTTCAAATACAATAATTTATCTTACCAGCACAGTTTTATCCCATGATCCACTAACACAACCACGCTCGTCTTGTGTGATTTTTAATACAGAGACTGGGCGTCTGTGCTGTCGTAATACGTGATGGCAGCGCCCTTCTTCATGTCTTATAGTATACAAATTGATGCAACCACTCTATTATTGCAGGATGGCAATCATTGGTGTTTGTTCTTATTAGCAATTGGCAAGATAACGTAATGAATATAATCAAAAACATGCCTCTAAACCACTAAGCAGCCATACTGCTTCAGATTGTACAGCTAAACTGTAAACAGGTGATAATTTTGGTTCCGTATTCAACGGAACCGAAGGCGGCGCCGAAGATGGCGGTAATGGAGAGGGTTGTGACGTTTCTGATTGGTTAACTCTATCATCATTTGTTCCATTCTGACCCTGGCTCTGATTTTCTGAAAGTTGAGAAAATAATAGAAATTAGACAATCATTTCTCGTTATATCCTACACAGCAATACTCGAAGAGTACCTGAAACACCATTTGTTACTGGTGTCGGCGGAGCTGTTGGCAATGGTTGTTCTTCGTTCTCCCAATAAGAAAGAATTACTCCAGCCTACATAACGCCTTGTTCTATCAATTTTTACCTATATCACGTTATATACATTGTTCTATTCCTGGAACAATCCTCCATTGAGATTACTTACCTCACCTTTTGGACAGATTCAACGTGTGAATGCCTTTGATTCTGGGTCAATATTTGTTTCCCGTTTAAAGAGGAGAAAAAGTCATACTTTCTAATAAATCCATCGTCACCACCACTGAATATCCATCGCATGTTTTTGGTTGCATCAATTGCATACACATGGCATCCATGAACGGCAGCAACCTAACAGAAAGACAAGTCATTAATTAGATAGACTGTAGATCAGAACAAATGCTATCTATCAAGTATCGAACTTACGTATGGCACAATGTCATAATTGCTGCATTCAGCAACAAACGGCTGGAGAGCACGAGTTGCGTGGCTTGTGTTTAAATTCGTACCGGGTATTAACGAACTTGGGGTAATATCGTCTATACCAAACGTTTCTTGTGATCAAGACCAAATACAGATTCAAATTAAGATTGAGATGCAATTCAAATGTAACTTGAATCCTCTAATGCTCGATTCGCCTACAAAGCATCCTCGATGCATGCATAGTAATATCTACATACCTTCAGTCTCGGAAACTTGATCACGGCTTTCCGAGTCAGTTGACGGTGACAAGTCTCTGGTGTCGTATTCATCTTCACTATCTCCATCCATCATGTATTGATATTATCCAATTGGCAAGAATACTGCAGATGGAACTCTGTTTTAAGACACAATAGCCCTATTCTCATATGACAGCATATATAAAAATAGTAAATATATATAGTTTCAAAGAAAAAACTATACAGTCAGTATGTCTGTCATAGGGGCTACAAATTTACGCCACAGAAAATTCAGGGGTGGCCCGAACTGTCGAGCGCCACAGATTTGTCCCTTGAAATTTTGAGGGCATGTAATAAACTAGGAATAGTGAAAAGAATGTGATTAAAAGAAGAATTGTCCGATTGTAAAGGCTACTACGAACGCACCTTATGCCATAGCATTAATGCATGGTATGAATAATTGGATTCATTCTCGAGACATAATGAAAATTAAAATTATACCAAAGTTGGGATTCTGATTTTCTTAACGTTGAGTTCGGTTCGCCAATAATAACAATAACAATAACAATAATCTCGGCTTATGACATACTAATACCAATACCATGGTTTTCGCGGGCTTTATTGTATTACTACCATGCATTAACCATGCTAGTGCTAGAAACTAGAACAAAAAAATGTTGAAACTGTGTGGCGACGATCATCCAATCACAAAATCCCAGTATAAAAATTTATTCAATATTTTTTTCTTTTGCGCCTTTTACGTATTAGCATAAACAAAATGGTGGATAAAAGTCAAGAGGAAAAGAACAAAAGCGTTGAACCGTTCAAGACATCTGGAGAATTACGGGAATTCATAGGATCAACTAACATCGAGACTATATATCAAGGTGCACTGTGGACGCATTGGAATGTAATGCCATTTGATGCCAAAATATCTGATTAGACTTTGAATAGCAATAATAACAGTTCACGTGAATTGCTTGTTATAAGGAATTCTTAGGTTCCGTCAGTTACTTTATATTCCGCCATCAACCGAGCAAACTGCCAATGCATCTATTGAAAACAAATTGAAAATATTTCGAGAGTATCTCCAAACATCCCCCGAATGCTCTGATCTATTTCGTATATGGGATCTCCAACAAAAAGTATGCCTTCGAGTTTGTATGTATTTTCTCCAGTAAAGTCATTGACGTATTCTTGATAAATAACATTCAATGTACCAAAAAAACAGCACAATATCACCAAGATAGAAGTGTTGATCGTCGACCTTTTATCAAAAGTAATCAATAGTACGAACATTGCAGCAACGCGTGCGTCGGGAAATTCGATCATAAAGCGAATACTGACAAATTACATGAAGATTATATATCGTAATCTCAATGGAAGAATACCGCTGTGTCAGGCAACGTTGAAAATGTTGGTCGCGATGAATTCGCATTCTTTAGCCATGACACGCGAACTAACCGAGACCTTTCATTTTGGGCACAAGGTCAGTAAAATGCGTTACAGTGCAAAGGCACCATCTTATAATTTTATGCTAACAAGCATCTATTTGAAATATTAGTCTTTGGGAAGACTATTAAACATTAGATTGGAGCGGGAAGACGGGAAACCTAGAAACAGAATAGGTTAGTCATTACTTTTCATTTATTCTATCGAGGTGAAACATTATTCTAAATATTCTACCATTTCCACAGACGTTCGTACGCTGTATGTTCGATTTGTATTGTCGTTCTTAATATATGGAGATGCGAAAGTCAAAAAAACCGTTCTTGAATTAAGAAATTTTGTTGGATCTATCCTTAAAGGATTACCTCAAGACACTTATGAGGCAAGCACATATAACGATTACACCTTGCAGTTCCTTTACGGATACCGACTAACGTGTATGACGATCTAGTTTGTTGACGAAGTGTTACGAACAATATACGATCGCGTAATATTAGAAACTGACCTTGATAGAAAGACGAAAATCAACTTTTTTACTGGCTCGGTCTTGGAACATGTAACTTATACTTACTTTAATGTATATAATCTAATATTTATATAAATTGTATTGTGCCATTAACTCGATCGAAATTTTTCCGTTGTTCCATATCACAGCTCCTCCGGCTTTTTGCATGCCGCGATTCTGCTCCTTCGGATCCATCACATTGCATTGCTGATTTAGTTCATAACTTTCTGCTGTCATTATGTTGTACGCCTGGAGTTGGCATCTGCTTTCAAGATTTGGGATGGTATCCTCATGGCACTGTGGCGACTCGGACGATTGATGACGAAAAAGGAAAGAGCGCAAAAGTTTATAATATTGTGCTATCAAAGTTTATAACAAAATTGAAGCCAATTGAGGATTTGAGGCAGCAAGACTTGTTGTTAAGGATATTGGAAGCTTGCCCGGAGTTGGTTCATGTGTAAGTAAATAATGTTCTTTGGATAGAAAATTATAAATAATTCATAAGATATTGATTTAAATTTCATATATCCGCTCAGGTTTTGGCAATCCACAAAACTTGCTTTCGAGCCACGTCTTTCTTTCACTTGGCTTAGTACCATGTCCTTACTTCAAAAAATAGTTCTTCTCCCTATTCCTTCTCTCAAATTACCGAATGCACGGACATATCTACCAAATCCACCACCTTGCAGTACAATTATTGAAAGCATTTTGCCATCAGCTGTAAATCGCATAGCAATCAGCAAAGGCCTGCAACATAGCAGTCTTCTCGTAAGGTTCACAACTGCCATTTCTCTTGGATTTTCGTTTCAAAAGCTTGACAACATAACTCTTCGGTTCGGAGAGATTGCCGCAAGCATAGAAATCATCGATCCTGTAAATGCGAAAAGATGGAACGATATACCCAATTCCATGGCAGAAGAAATGAGAAGACGCGTGCCTGATGTTCAGGTACTGTTAAAGCTACATCATGATATTCTAGCTGCTGAGAATCTACAAAAGGGACCAGACGATGAAGAAACGATGAGGAATAAGTTTATGCGTGAGGCAGTGCTACGATTAATCAAGTTTTATCAAAAGTATATGCCAGACTCGCTGTTTCAGTCCAAGTTTGATATCGGCAGATTAATTCCCGCAGATTTTAATAGAGTGGCAGTTGGCTTGGTTCTTCATTTGCTTGATTTGCTATTTGCCACTGATGGATTTCCCTGGTGGAATAAAAACGGTTACTTATTCATCTCTACTTTTTTTTATGTTTCCACCCTTGATAAGCTACTTACGTCCTTGTTTGTATACTTACTACAGAATCCGACTTTTCCCATTTAATCTCGCTCATAAATCTATACATTTCAACACCATACCCGCAGATTAAAGAGAAAACAGCAGAAGTTCTTCGATACTTTATGACCGAGCCTATTCTTTTCCAGCATGATCCAAATGAATCAGAGATATTTCTCAACACTATTCAGCAGACACTCTCCCGCAGAAAAGCAAAATCGGACAAGATCGAACTTCTCAAATTTTTAGACAGTCGCATTTTACAATATCGTAATTATCCTTACAAAGATATTGACCGAACAGTCAAGTTAGCCAAAAAAGTAAAAGACAATTTGGTAAACACGAGCACTATGGACATTGATGAGAACGAAAGCAAGGAGCTGGTAGAAATTGCAAGGCAAAAATTATCTGTTCGTTATAATATGGAAGAGGACGAGTTTGAGTATCCATTCAGTCCGTTATTAATCACTATTGTTGACTACAATCACCAGACGACAAACCCAACCTCTGTCGTTTCGGAATTTATATCAAATTTGATAAGGAATATTCGCGGGTCCGGACGTCAACGCGACAAAATTTCTGCGGGTCCATTATCGATATCTGAATTGCATAGGAAGAGGATAGTATCTGAAAATAGCATAAGCAGTTTTCTGGACACTTGGAAGACGCAGCCATCAGAAAATCTTGATAGAGTCCTGCTTCTATTCATCAAGGATCATTTACCAGAGGGTCTTGAAGATCCGACTGAAGACTTGTCGCTGACCAGTATCTTATCGGTTGAGAAAAGATTTTACGCTACAATACCTGAGGACATTAATGATGACGTCTTTTATCATCTAATTAGAAATATGAACGATACACGTACTAGCATATTACGCTTTCTGATGCTATGCAAACATCAATTTCGAAAATTGTTTGAACATTGTATCCGGAACGAACCTTTGAACCTACGTAATATGTCTACCGAGAATTTAGTTTCACTGATTGATGCTTACTTGAGCACTGTGGCCATCAGATCGAATGAACGTGCAAGGTGGTTCGAGGAGTCAGTAACTGATGATGATAGAAATGCAGTGTCTTTCATAGGGAAAATGTATGGGAAAAGACTGCTTGCAGGCATGCAGGTGTCTTTGAACTCTCAGAGCTCGTCATTAGTAACTCTTGTATTCTGTACGTTACTCGATCTGGAACCTATAGTGTTATCGAAACGAGTAACCAAAGATTTAATACATGGGGACGTACCCTCCGTATTTGGTCTAGATTACTTGACTATATGTGACCATTTCTTCAAATACTATGGTGACAGTGTGTCGGGCAAACAGCGAAAAGACTTTATCACCGCATGTTTTCATAATGTCGCTTTGTTATTAGAAAATAACGCCTTGGATTCTATGCCAATCAAGACATTTGATTTGATATTTCAGAAATTAGGTAAATCAATTTGTTCGAGTTGCTAATGGCGAATGTTGCAAGTTGATAATTTAATTGTATTTCATCTTACAGAAAGCATATTGAAAAAGGTTATACCGCTGGCGGATGTACTGGAAGCTAACACAGTTGGAGAGTTTTTATTTGTCGCTATCGACAAAAAGATTGCATTCTCGTCTGTCATAAAGTGTATAACTTCACTAATATCTACCGCGTATAGTCAACCAGTAAGTGAATAAGTTTGGTGCTTTATAATAGAAGATACCATTTTACGGCGTAGACTCCTGCATCTAATTGTTCTTTTAGTCATTCATAGGTCCGCCACAGAACAAGATCTTAGATGCTATCTTAACTCACTCCCAGTTTACCACTCTCACTTATCCGCCAATGCTTTCCTCCAAATCATCATACTTGCAAACACGTTCAATTCGTCTTGCGCTCTGTCACCTGATACATAGGCTGTACGATCTTTTTCCATCTATCTGTTACAGGCAAGCCTACCTGCCATTTCTTATCGAGATATATGGGGCAACAACAGCCGATTCGGATCGACTACTTCTTGACATCTTTATAAAGTATGAAAAAATCACCAAGGTCTCTGTAATTATGTATTTAATGACATGGGGACCTGGATCAAGCAAATTAGTAACCAAGAAAAGATTAATGGGAGAGAACGTTGTGGTTGAATCTATGGGATTGCTGGATTCGATGGCATTGATGCAGAGTTATACTCACTTTAAAATTGACGATGGGCTGGAAGTGGCAGTCGAGAATAGCTTAATCGAGGAGAGGATTGAGGAGAGTGAGGAAAGAATAAAAATGAGAACAGCACCTGCATGCGATTTGTCATTTATGTTGACTTTATTTGCTAACCTGATGTCATATGGGGGGATGATTGATTGTCGGAGATTTATTGAAGTCAATGCATTGGGATTGGTGATAGTATCGCTTTCTTCCAACCGAGACAATGTTCGTCGCGCAGCTTATTATCTATTAGACGAGTTCTACGTACTGCTCGAGGTAATTGTATAATTGAGATTATGGACAACGTTGTTTTTCATTAACGTTAAAACCAAATTTATGTATTTAGCGGGCGATATTCAGAGAGAAGAAACAGATATTACTGCTTCTTAATTCTCTTAAGAATGCAATAACTGAAAGAGAGTCGATTGAGTCTCCCCAGCGTATTCCGACAATAATCACAGTGTTTGTCGCGCATTCGTTGACTATATTTTTGAATCCGGCCCATTCCATGTATCCTCAAATAAACAAGTTTTTGCTCCAAAGACCAATTATTGACCTAGCGGTAGGAGTTGGATGAATTCTTTTGATTTTTTTTCTCCCTTTTGATTTCTAATTTATTTGACCCTTTCATTTAGGATGTGCCCATGTTCTATCAATTAATGTATAGCTCGTCATCCAATTCTCAAAAAGACAGAGTGTGGATATTAAGACTTTTGTCGGCCGGGCTGAAAAGTTTTTCGGTAACTAGTTTGCTTTTTAACTGTCACGTGGCTGGAACAGTGAAGATAACCTTTGAGTTATTTTTTCCCCAGGATTATAAGTTATTTAAACGAAGGTATGTCTGGGATATCATCAGTGGATATTATATTTCTCGAGTATCTGACAATGTAACGCGCAAGATTATAAACGAGGTAAGCAGAACAAGAGATTCTCCATATAATTTGACTCGAATTGTGTATATTGAAATCCTTGTCACATTCTGCAGATTATTTTCCAAGCCGCATCTATACCAAATGTGATTAATGATATGATAATTAAAAATGGACTCTTGGCTTGGATCCATAGCTTATGTATATCAACAACATTATCACCGGATAATCAATTCTGTTTTGTTGGCCCAAGAATACTTTTACGAGTATTACAGGGTTGCGAGAAAACAAATTCCCGTTGGCTAGAAGGCATCTGGTCCAACCAGGCTATGTGTATTGCTACGGACATGTTACATCTTCTAGGTAACTTGCTTTGAAGACACCTATTCAATTTTGTATCAATTTCGCAACTGAAATCATTTCCATTATGTAGATGGGTTTAATGTCACAACGTCAACATCCTTGTGGACGCTCAACATGCTCAAGGCTATTCTTCACGTATTTCACTATCTTACGTTAACATCGTCGCCAACTGCGCTCACGTATAATACACATCAATTTACCGTCACTTTTAGGATTCTAGAAAAGTGCGAGCTATATCTTGACCCTTGCTTAAAGGCTTTTCGTAGTGTAACAAAAGTGGCTTATCAGCATCCGTTTGCGGATGACAACTTGGATCAGTTGTACGTAATGAACGACGATGGTTTATATATATACAAGGAACTCGTTAGGATAGTTTTTGAAATGGTTGTTAATTGCGAGAAATTGGAAGGAGATGCGTTTAAGAAAGTTACGGCACGCGCATTAGCAATAGGTGTTTCCAATGAAGCAAGAAGCTGGGTGATTGAATGCTTAGGATTTGGGGAATAACATGTATATAAGCCCGAGAATTGACCAAGGCTATGTATGGCAACTAATAAAGAGCGCAAATATCAAGGCTATGTCCGATCACATTTATGTGATTCTTGTATAATCAGAATATTCACCGACGACTAGATTTGTTGACGACTCTAACGGGTTGATAGCGTATTCCTCAAGGTATCGGATATAAGATTAAACTTTTATTTCATTTTGCGCACTCGATGTAACTTCATCCAGCCCATCTTGTTCGCTTTTATGAAGCAATAGTCACTTCAACGTCGACGCCTGGTTCTAGAGAGATCGAAGTCTGCCACAAAAAAAAAAGTCAACAACCATCCTAATTAAATTTGTTTTTTATCCTATCACAATTGCTACACTTACAATCTGCTTCACGATTTCACTAGGAGAATTCAAATCAATCAATCTCTTATGAATTCTCATCTCGTATCTGTCCCAAGTTTTACTGCCTTCACCACAAGGCGACTTTCTGGTAGTAATACGCAGAACTTTAGTAGGCAGTCGGACGGGTCCCTTTACTTGCAACTGTTTGTCCTTGGCACGATTGATTAGATCAGCGCACACTCTCTCGAGCGCTTTGACCCTGGGCGAAGTCAATGTAATGCGAATACGATGGTACTGGTTATTGAATTAAAATTTTGTGGTAAAAGTGAGATAGACTTGCTGACATTTCTTTCAGTGATGAACAGAAGAATTATTTACCTTGGGGGCTTCGTCGACATAATCGTCTTTGCCTTTAGCGACGTAACTCATGGTTGTGATATTAACCAATAGAGACAGCGGTGACTAAAGACGGGAAAGAGGAAGGTTCATTTATGACAGCAACATAGTTTATATACAACTGAAAAATTTTTTTGATGACCAATTATATTCTGAAAGAGGTATTAGTACAAAAAACGGGAATTTTTTTTTTACAAAAATTCATAGTAATTACACAGTCTCGATAAGTCGGCCAACTGGGTTTGACCTCTAATAGCCGAGAAAACTGACTTATCGAGAATCACATGATTAAGTCTTTTAATTAACCCTTTAATAATAATAATAATAATAATAATAATAATAATAATAATCACATCGTAAAATCGTAAAATAATCCTGCAGACTAGCTTGTTTTAGAGAATCGACTTGTTTTTTTTTCTTATCTGACGTTGCAAGTCTTTCATCCCTGATAATACAGAACTATTTACACTTAAAGTTCAACAAATTATGGATGCTTTCTAAAGCTATCTTGTCTGAAACTAATGAACAATTATCTTCTTCTGCTTCTTCATTCTCAGTTGTCTCCTGAATTGCCTTAATAATTTCGTCGTCATCAATGATCTGAGTTGCTTCCAACGTT
>CAJVPI010001558.1:0-11603 GCA_910592345.1 Paraglomus brasilianum
AAATATTTCCGAAGTTGTTTTGATTACTTTACAAAATATATTAAAAGCGGAAATTAATTTCGTAAAATGTAATATATATCAATTTAATTGAAGGAGAAGATGACCCTCATTCTCGCTCCCTACAGGAAAAAGTAAATCCTTTTCAAGTCAATTGAGATGATTTTATGATTTCTCTTTATACTAAGAATGGAGGAATTAAGAGATACCAAATTGAGTATGCTATTCAAGATTTCTTTTTTTGTGAATTAGGAGAAAGAGAAAAGAACAAGAAATATTTTTTTATGCATTTTAGTAAGAATAAAAAAGAAGTGGACCAAGAAGTAGTGAATTATTGCTTTAATTTACAAGAAAAAGCCAAAAGTAAATTAAAAAACTGCTTAATAAGAGATAAGGACAAGGAATTTAATATGTTAGTTAATATGCTTAAAGAAAATGAATTATTTTTTTCTGATTTTCGAGCTAGAGACTGATTTTTAGAGCAAATTAAATAACCAAAAATTATAATATGAATAATACGCAAGAAATGTTAGAAAAAGTAAGAAAAAAAGCAAATAAAATAAGGACTTTAAATATTTTGTTAGCAGACTTGATAGATGCCAGCCAATTAGAACTATTAGAGGACAAGACTAAGGAGGCAATAAAACCAATTATTAAAGAGGTGGCAGAAAAATTGGATGAAATAAGCAGGCAATAATAATGAAACCAGAAGAAACAATTAATTACTCTGAAATTAAACTTTCTAAACTAGAAAAAGAAAGACAAAAACAAGAGCAAAAAGAGTTAAAAGCAAAAACCAAAGAATTTACTAAGAAAATATTTACTTATGACTTGGCTAAAAAAAGTGTACCTAAGGAAATAAAGCAAGAATTAAGCAAATTAGGAGCCTACCAGCCATTTTATTACGATAACGAGAATGAACGAGCTATTCTTTATATTGACATGTGAAAATCCAATAATAAAGAAGTTAAAAATATTGTTTTGAAAGAAGCCAAAAGACATTTTCAAGGATTTAATTTAATTGATTTAGAAATTTTGCTGGAAAAGGCTTGCCAAGACCTTTTAAATAAAAGGCAAAGGGCGATTGAAATGAGAAAGGGAAAGTAATTGACTTTTCTTAGATTTTAACCTAGTTTTTTAAATTTATCACCGACAATCAAAATTAAGTGAAAATTAAGAAAAAAGTAATAAGAGAGTAAATATTATTTTGATTTATTCTTCCTCATCTTCTTCTTCCTCTTTTGTTTCTTCATTTTTCAATTCTTCTTTTAACTTTTTTTCTAGTTGAATTTTTTCTTGTTGAGAAAAATCTTCTGTTCCTGTTGAAAAGTTATTGTTGGAATTATTTTTGTATTTATAAGACCTTAATTCGCGACCTTCCGCCAATGCTTTTTGAAGTCGTGCATATCTCTTTCTCTCCGCTTCATTTTTTCATTTGACAGGCCGACCTCCTTGTTGCCCTCATTCTTGATATTTTTTGTGAGAAAGTCCTTGTCATTTTTTACTTCCTAGTTTGTTTTCCGCTAAGATTTCAAATTTTTTACTACCATTGGGCAATTTAGTTAATTTTGCTGGCACTCAGCGAGGGACTAGTTCTCCTCCTCTCTTAACCATTATTTTTATCATTCTTGGCATATATATGTTTTAAATGTGTCCGATAAGGGTGTTATAAAAATGGATGGGTGAAAATTACTTAATGGGGTAATTCACTTGAACTTTTTATGCCTTTTATTTTTGATTTGGAAAGAGGAAAAAGGGACTAGAAAATAAGAATACTTGACTGTTCGGAATGATCAAACAATAAACTATCTTTTTCTTTAATTTCTCCTTAGTTTTTTATTCACTTTTTTAATTTATGTATAAATATTAGTGGCAAGAAAAAATAAACAAAAAGATAAGGTTTTTTTATGAGGAGAAATAAATAATCTTTGATCATTCTATTCTTAAATTACTTTTCAGACTTTTTTCCCCTCCTTTTCTCACGATTAATGTTGAGATATTTTAAAACCTTTTTAAGTGAACGTCGGTTTCTTTCTTTTTCTTTGGCGTATTTTTTTTGTCTTTGAATTATTTCTTTTATGAGTTGGTTAAATTTTGTCATGAATGAGTGTTAGTCGTTTTCTGGTTCATAAGGGTTGTCAGGAGGCAAATCAGGTTCAGTTGGTTTATCAGGGTCTTGGGTTGGATCTCCTTCTGGGTCTTGGCCTAGGTCAGGATCAATTCCTTGGTCTCAGTCAGGGTCAGGGCCAATATCAATTTCAGGAACAGGAAATTCTTGTTCTCCTGAACCAGTTGGATTAGGCATTAGATTACCAGATTGGGGAAATTGATTGGGGTTGAAAGGAGTAGCAGGAACAGTAGCAGGAGTAATTCCAGTGGCTGGTAATGTCGAACTAGATGGCATTCCTTCCGGCTCATTAATAGTCCGATCAATTATCACATTCCCAAATTGCTGAATTCCAATTTTATTTCTGTCTTGAAAAGCAAAAACTCCTGAATTATCATCGTCGGCAGTCATTCCATAAGAATCCGTCATTCCCAAAATAGTAATTTTATACTCATATCTCACTCCCTTTGGTAAATAGTGTTTTTTTCCAGTTCAAGATTTTTCGCAATCAAACCTTCAAGAGCCTACATGACCACCTGTGCAGAATCCTCCGCTACTCATTGGACAAGAACTAGAGCCAGCTGAGTGAGGAGGAACAGTCATTTTTAAGGCACTTGAGTTAGCTGGATCAGTAATCAATTGAGGAAAGATATTAGTTCCGCCACCATCTGGTCGACAATAACTTTGCATCTCAACCCACGTCATATTATCTTTACCGACTTGTCAGTCAGGAACGACCGTGGTTTGCTTATTAGTTCTGATTTGCAATTGTTTTCAAGTCCCAGTAGAAGTTCCACCACGACTTCCTTGACTTTTTTTGTCCGGTAATTTTTTTGTGTAGAATTGTAAGTAGTCTTTTTTTCAAAGATTAACCCCCGCTTCTATTTTTTCCCTAAACCAATTAGAGTAATTTTCCATATTCATTGAAATAACCGATGCCTTTAAAAATCCTTCAAATTCTAAGTGTTCTCCGAAATTAACGGAGTTAAAGTAGTCATAAGTCATTTTTCCTTTAATTGCTTTTCTCATTTTATATTGATTTACCAAAGCCTCATTTAATTCGACACGGAGGGACAAGGGGTAAGTCCCACTAATTCGATAGCGACTTTGAAATTGATACATTGTATATTCACATTTAGTATGGTCAATGGCGTAGGTATGCGGCCTTAAAAAAGTTGAGCCAAAATTAGGACCATTATCATTATTTATTGTTTTGCTACTAACTGTTTGTCTAGTTTTCGTTTCTTTTTTCTTAGTTTCTCCGCCATTAACCGAACTTTCACTTATCACATTTCTTTCGGTTTGTCGATTGTTTTGACCTTTATCATCATTTAAAGTAGTATCAACCACACATTCGACAAACTTGTTAATAAAATTGTTTCCTCCAATTTTGGCAGTAACTGATTCAGTGACTCGACCTATTAGAATTCCAGCATTGCCGAAAATATTTATAGTGGTTCCCGCTGGGTTAACAAATTCTTTTATGACAAAATCTTTATGAATTAAGTAGTAACGGCCTTGTCAAATTTGTTTTTTTCTTCAGTATAAAGTTGCTTTGGGGTGATATTCAAGAAAATGTTCATTATCAGGATCAAGAAGGTCATAACCCTCCAGTCATTTATTAATATCTGGTCCAGTTGGAAAAAAACCTTTTCCGCCACTTTTTTCGATTTCCTTTCATTGAATTTTTTCCACTCCTCCTTCACTCTCACCACTTCCAATTCGAAATGCAGTTTCGTTATAAGCCCAGCCTTTTAAACGCTCACTCAATAAAAAGTAAATCGTTCCTACAAGGGCATCTTTTAGAGAATCTCACCCCTCTTTAATCACTCCGGCCATATTATATGGACTAAGCCCTTCTCATAATCCTTTAGTATCTTCTTTTGGATCTTCAACAAGTTTTACATCTGGAGTGGCTATCATTTTCAAATCTTCATCTTTAACAATTCCGCCTGTATCTAGCAATTTTCCATCCATTTTGTAAAGGGCTAATTTTAATTTGTAGGTTGAGCCGAATTCCCGAAAGCGATTAGCAAATTCGTAGTTGGGACAAGAGCAAATTTCTTCTCGAGTCACCAAAGTAGTTTGAGAGTGGTGAAAAATTCCGCAAACTGAACTTATTAAAAGTAAGTGATAGTAATTATAAAAGATTGATTTGGAAGCATTAATAACAATTGTTTTATAATTTATCTGATAATAATCAGCAACTTCATACCACTCTCCGTAATAGTTGAAGAGATAATTTTTTAGGTAGGGAAGGTAAACTCCTTTAACTTTTTTGCCTTCTTTATCTTCTTGCTCTGTTTCTACGGGCTTTCACAAAAAAGTAATGCTATCATCCGTTTTCTCTTCTACTCAAATTTCATAAGGGTTATACTCAGGTCCTTTTCCTTCGTTATGTTCGTATCATTTGTCTATACGCTTTCTTAATTCTTCCAAGGATTTGCTTTCTTCATCAATGTCATGACCTATTCTTCATCATTTCGAATAATCTTCGTGATTAATTACTAATTTTCTCGTAAGGGGGTCAATTCGTTCTTCAGGATTTCTTAAAAAAGGCTCTGGTATATCTTCTTTGTTGTAAACCAAACGCTGGCAAAGTTCTCTTTTTTCTTTTTCATAAGCCTCTTCGGCTTCTTTTAATTCATCTTTACAACTACCAATTTTTCTTTCACCAATCTCAATTTTTTTTAATAAGCATTGTTTTTCATATTCTTCTAATTCTTGTTTAGGATGGTCTAAATTATGTTGATGAATTTTTAATTCTTTTTCTAACCTTTTTAGTCTGGCGTTTTTTTCTAATCAGGTTCTTTTGGCTGGTTTACTGAGGAGATTATGTTCTTCAATAAATCATTTTTGAACCTCAGCCATTAATCGGCGAGTTTCGTTATTTTTAGCCTCTAAAAGATTAATTTCCTTTTGTTGGTTGTCGATTTGGACTTGTCATTCTTTGAAAACCATTTTTGCAAAAGTGCTACCAGTTGGTCAATTTTCATTGTTTTCATTATTGCGAATAAATTTTCCTATTTCTTCAATGAAGATCCAACGAATAAAATGCCTCATGACTTAGTTGTTTTTTAAAATCTTTGTAGTTAATTGAACCCCGCAAGTAGTTGAACAATTGGGACAAGAAAAATTAACTATTCCTAAATTTTCTTTTTTTACCAAACGATTTCTTTCTTTAGCCTTTTGACCTAAATATTTTTTTCTTTTTGGTCTTTGGTTGTATTCTTTAAAATAAGCACTTCGACTAACCATTATTAAATAATTTTACAGCCTAATATTGGCAAGAATGGTGTCCATGTTGTATAAAGTTGTATAAAATTATAAATATAAGTTGAAGATGAAGGATATCTCCAAAGAAAAAGAAACTTTTTCCTTTTACACTGGTAATTGGTTGATTAACGAGCGAGAGTTGATTGGTTTGCAAGTTAGCGACCATGTTTGAAAAAAACCAGGACGCGAAGGAATTACTATTGAGTTAATTCTAAAACTAGTGAAAAAGTTAGAAATCGAAGGTCCATTCATTCCCGAAGGCCACAAGGATGATAAAGAGTTTTTTAAATTAGAACCAGCCTGAGATGATGATGGAAAAAGTTATAAACTAATTTGATATTTAAAAGATAATGATAACCACTTATGGATTAAAACTTGCCACCGAACCAAAAAAAAATATAAAAATGACCATGAAAAAAAATAAAGATTTCAAAAACTTAACCGAAGAAGAAATAATTGCTCGTTTAGATAGCGATAATTATGAAGGAGGGAATATTGGTTTGCCCGAAAATCCTACTTTGGAAGAAAGGACTAAATATAAACTCTGTAAATCAATTTTGACCTACCAACTAAAAAATAAATTGTCTTTGGGGCAAGTAGCCGAAAAGTTAGCCATTTCCGAAGAGGAGTTATATGACATTTGTCGAGGCAAGATAAATGATTTTTCTATTTCTCGTTTAATATTCTACTTGGAAAAATTAACCACCGACTATGAATTGATAGTGTTTAATAAGAAACAAATAGGAAATGAATTAAATATAAGAAATAGTTAAAATCAATAATTTTATAAAAATATGACGCAAGAAAATAAATGCCGAAGGTGTTCAAAACCTATTGAAGAAATAAAAAGTTGCGGAGAGACAAATTGTCCTCATTGAAACCCCCGAGACCTAAATAGACCATCGATTGAAAAAGACTTAGAAATAAAGTTACCAGATAAGTATTTTGCGGAAAATTTATGTAATAGTTGTTCAAATAAGTTTGAAGATGTTTTAAGTGCTTTTTATAATTGTAAAATTGGTGCGAGGTCAATCAAAGAACTTGAAAGGGAAGCGGGTGGCACACATAGTTACAATGTTGAAGGAGGTGTGAAAGGAAAGTATATGACTGATGCAAAAACTCAAATAGTAAAAGTTTGGGAAGGTGATAAGGTTTGGGAATTTGATTTAAAAAAAGAAGGTTTAGAAAATATTTTAAGTTCAATGAATTTTTAATTAATATTATGAATGAGAAAAAAAATAATAATCAATGTAATAAATGTCAAAAAATAATTAGCGGTAAGGAAACAGTTTATAATTTCGAGAATAAGTTGTGATGTAATAATTGTTATATTAATATAAAAGCAAAAGATAATGATAATAGTAAGTATGAAGAGAGAGAGAGAGAGAGAGAGAGAGAGAGAGAGAGAGAGAGAGAGAGAGCAAAAATGTTGTAATTGTAAATTAAAAGGTAAAAATGGTGCTTTTGTTAAACCTTCCCTTATCGCAGATAACGATATTTTTAGCAAAAATAAAAGTGAAAAAGTAGAAGGAAGGGGTTGATATTTTTGCGATGAATGTTTCGGAAAGATTTTTAGGTGTTGAATTTGTGGAGCGGGAAGTTGTTTTGATTCGTCTAACCAAAAGCATTGCGTTCGTGAGAAAGGGATGCATGAATATTCATGTCAAAGACACGACATTCTTAGTGAATTAGAAAATCACCGAAAAAAATGCGAAACTTGTCGCAATAAATACGAAAAAGACCAAAAAGAATTTGACAAGGAAAATGGCTTTAATTGTAAAGAATGTAATGAAAGAGCCTATAAATACTTAGGAGATGGCTTTTGTAGTAAATCTTGTCAAGATAGTTGAAATTCTAAAAATAGTTCTCTTCAATTGTTAAATAACTGCTCCAAGTGCGAACAAGAATACCAAGAAGCCAAAGAAATAGTTCAAAAAGAGCCTGAAAAATATATTCTAAAATCCCGCTCTAACTGTGAATGCTGACATGGAAGTAATATTCCTAATGAACCGTTTATTGTGGTTAGTTTTTGTCCTAACTGCCAAGCAGAGGTGAAAAAAGAATCAGGCGGAATAGGATTTTATGAACTTAAACCCCATGTTTGTAATTCTCAACCAAATGGTAATTCTTCTAACAACCAACAATTACAAACTCTTCTATTCTCCTTAACTCAACTCCAACAATACTTCACTGCCAATAACATCCATTCCATCACTAACCAAAACGGAAACTTAATAATTACCTTTAACCAAAGTCAAACTAATCCAAATAGTCCTCCTCCTCCTCCTCAAACTATTACTGATGAAGAATTATCAGAAACTTCCACTCTAATGGAACCAGAACAAAAAACCATGTGGAAGAAATTCAAAGAATATTTAAAGAAAATAGGAAAAAACAAGATAAACAAACAACAATTAGAGCAAGAAATTAGTAAACTTAAAACTCAAACCGAACAAAAGCCTGATAAGCCAATTTGACCTTGAATAGTTGGTGGAATAGGAATAATAGCCGTAGTAGGGATAGTTATTTCCTTAATTAGAAGGAGAAAAACTAAAAAGTTATAAAAAATATGAACCAGGAAATCGAAAAAATTTTAAAAAAACGAGACCAAAAAAGATATTTAGAAGAATTAAGCGAATTAGAAAGTAAATTGGCTTCTTGCCATTCAAGGATATTTTGAGTGGCCTTAAACTTATTAGTCGTTGAGCCTGCTATTACGGCGGGAATGGTTTATTATCTTTGGGACCAATTCAAGCAAGCAGCGGCTCGAGGTTTACTGATTGCTAATTTTTGGTCGATTGTTAAATGGAATGGTTTATTTATTGCTTTTATGTTTTTCTCTTCTGCACTGTATCTGCTTTATAATTTGTGAAGAATAGCCAGTTTAAAAAGTGAAATGGCTAGAATTAGGACAAAATTAAGTCGTTTGGAATAAAAATTATGGTAGAGATGAAATTAAAAGTTTATTTTTGATAAGGATTAATTTCAATTTGAGCCGTTAATTGTGAAGTTTCTAATTGTTCTTCTAACTCCTTTACCCTTGCTTCTAATTCTCTTATCCTATCCTTTAATTCCTTATTCTCTTGTTGTAATCCTAAATAACTTGTTTTCTCCCCTTGGTATTCTTCAATTAATTTTTCTAACTCTTTCTCTGATTTCTCTATTGTTTTTTCTTTTGTTAAAACTTTGCTTTCTAACTTTTTTTTAGTCTTATTATTATATTCGCATGAATAATTTCTGTGGTCGTTCATATTATTATTAATATGTTTAGAACATTTATAACAAGATGTTATTTTATATTTACAACCTTTATCATTATTATTATCACATCAAGAAGTAATACATGGACTTAATTCGTCGGTGTTGCACAAAAAACAATTAAATTCTGTCATATTTTTATTTATATTGTTAATTTTATAAAAGTTAGTCAGTTCCCATATTCTCTGCCCATCCCTCAACTCTATCCAAATTTCCTAAAAAACACTTACAGCCTTTTCGGTGTTCCAAACTGGAACTCTTTTTTTCTGATCTTTCTTTACCAAAAGGACAAGCGGGACGACCTCTTCTTTTATCCCCAATATCATCTTCTTCTTTTGGTTCAAATCCTCAATTGTAGTTAACTACATCAGTAGGAAGATTTTTTTCCTCAATTAAGAAATCAACTCGCATTCTGTTAATCAAAATAGCAATATTACTTTTGGCACCTCGAATACTCATGGTTTTAGTTAAGGCCTTTTTTAATAATTCTTCTTTATTGAAAATATTATAAATTTCTTGCCAGGTTTTATGATAAATCCCTTGAAAGGGTTCCTCAAATTTTTTCATTGAACTCATTAATAAAGCCTGTAATATTTCTATCCTTTGTTGGTAAGAAGGAGGTTCTACTTCAATCATAGTGAATCGGTCGCGGATAAAATCTGGTAATTCTTCGGCATAGTTTAAGGCACAAAAGAATAATAAGTTATTACAAGGAGTTATGAAATCATATAAAGCATCCTTAAATTCAGCATTTCCAGTCCGGTCAGTTGGTTCACCAATCGCATCTTTGGCTTCTTTTCCTGCCTTTTCTATTTCGTCAAAAAACGTTACTGTAAATTGGCTTTTATTTTCACTAATCGCTTTAACAATCCCTCCCATTTCAGCCCCCGGATTTTCAATAGAACTTCCGTAAATAATTGAAGAAGAATTTTTACCATTTAAAGAAATTCGATAATATCCAGTTCCTAAGGCTTTACCGATTGCTTGACAAATATAAGTTTTTCCCAATCCTGGGTCTCCTAGCAAACCAATCATTAATTGTTCAGGTTTCTCCCCACCTCATTTTTGTCAAAAGTGTCAACTAGCCAAATAGTCGGCTACTAATTTCAAAATTTTTTCATAGCCAACCACTTTTGAAAATCCCTCTCTTTCTCCTCTAATTCGGGCTAAAAATTCTTCTTTGGTAATTAGTTTGAATTCTCCTTGTCTTTTAATTTCTTTTTGATAGGCTTTAAGCAAATTTTCGCCATTTTTAGTTCGAATAGCAACGCGAGGTTTTCGGTTGGAAGTGTCCGGTAATTTACTATATTCTTCTTCGTTTTGCTCGTGATACATTTTTAAGGCTTCTAAATATTTAGCCCAATTCCCAGTATCAAAATACTCTTTCAAAATATCATGAGCATCTGCTCCCCTTTTTTTCTTTTTTCTTTCCTCCTTTTTTTCTGGTTCCATCAATTCTTCGTATTCTTCTTCTGTTACCCACTTTCTTCGCCCAGTAGTTTTATCAATTACCCATTCCAAAGTTGGGGCGGAATGATGATTTCAAAAATGTTCAAATCGAGGGTAAAAAGAGGAAAAATCAATTTGCAGATTACTTAAAGCACTAAGTATTCTACCTAATGGAGCATAATTAACTCCTTTGTGAGTAGTAATGGTCGTATCTGATTTTTGGTCGAAAGTTGAAACCTTTCCATATTGGTCAGTCTTTTGGGTTAATTCCTTAGACATGACCTGATATTTTGAAGCATCCCCACTAGTAGTTTTACCACCTTTATCGCTGCCAGTAGTTTTTTGAGTTGTAGTTGTATCTGATTTAGTCCATTTTTCTAAATTTAAACAGAGTTGACTTCATACATGCTCTTTTCTTCTGATTTCAGCAATTATAGCGGCTAATTCGGCCATAAACTCATCAATAAAATCTCTTTGTTCTCCCACATATTCTCGGTTTCGGAATTTAAAATAAAAAATTCTAGCGATAAACCTCGTTAAAATTCCTAATCCAAAAGTTTCAGAATGGTAGTCCAACCCTCTTTTGTATGTTTCTACTCAATCAGTTATTCTAACCTTTTTTCCATCCTCATCTTCTTCTACTCTTTTGAAAATTTTGAGGACAACAAACCCTAAGTTAGGCTTTAATTCTTTATAAAAACTTTCAAAATCAGGAAAACGACGTCCTAAGGTTTTTTCAGGAAAGTCTTTTGGAGCAAGTTTTGTTTCTGTTTGTGTTGATATTTCTGGCACTTTTTATTCTTTTTTTTGATTATTAGTTTCCGGCAGTTCTTTTTCTTCTGTTTTAGTTTGTGGAAAAGGATTTTTCTTTTTGTATTCTTCGGCTTCTTTGGCTATTTCTTGCCGGTAAATTTGGTTTAGTTTTTTTCAATTTCCTAATTCTCCTATGACTTCCAATTTATCCTTAATTAATTCGGAATTGTTTTCAACGCTATATTTACGGTCAATGATAAAAGTTTCGCCGTCATCATTAACAATCATTTCGGTTATAGTAGTGCTTTTTTTAATAATTCTTTTCATAACAAAATTTTAACTTCAAGGCCCTAATTCTTCGTCATCATCATCTTCACCACTATTATACTCTACGACTTTGTTTTTACAAGAAGAACAAAAATCATAAGTTTCTCCTTTTTTTAAACCTAATTCATTCGGTTCCGAAACATCCACTCTTATTCGATAGTGAACGCTAATTACTTCAAATCGGCAAAAAGCACAAAAAAATTGTCTTTCTTTCTTTTTTTCTTTTGGGGGATTATGATAAAGATCATAACATTTGCGACAAGTTTTAATTGGATCAGAATTGTAAACTGGAACTGTGCTAGCTAATTCCTCTATTGGTTTTTCTTCTCCACAATTATTACAAGTAAAAGTCTTTTCCATATTAATAAATTTTAAAATTAACTTATATATGACTGAACAACTATCAGAACTACAAATTGAATGTCAGATTTGAAAA
>CAJVPI010001559.1:0-11598 GCA_910592345.1 Paraglomus brasilianum
GATTATGTGTTTACGCAAAATATTGCAATGGTTAAAAGAGTTTGGAGGATAATGTCTTTAAATATGTTTATGGTTGTCGGTATTTGAAATGGCGGAACCGAAAACGCGCATAAAACATGCAAACTTGTATGCAATCTCATATGGATGCATTGAATAAAGCTATTGTCTACGAAAACGGTTCTGAAGCTTTGACTACGGGCATTCGATCAGAGTATACGCTGTAGTATCATAGCGAACTGTGGTCTTTGAGACATTCACTTTGTTTTCTCAAATCAATAACGAATAATTGGTAGACGTCTAAAGAAACATTATTACTGCTTTCATTTTCACTAGCGGCAGAAAATTGACTTTTTGAAACTTCGAACATCTTGTAGGTACGAGAAACTTACATTTGGCAAGTTAACAGCAGGATATTACGTTACGTGATTAACTCGTTGTCTTTAAAAGCCAACGACAGTTTATCTATTTTAATTTTTTTTTCAGCGCCGTTAGTGACAGATATTCACCAAAAACATGACGTTGTTTAGAGGCACGCTGAAAGAGCTACGATGCAAACGCAATGCATCACTTCGACATTCTGTTATTCTCTCTCACATACCCTCTATGCAGCCCAACCATACCCCAAGTATCCAACAAACTATCGACCCAACAGTTTAGAATAAGGATTTCGCGGCTGCCCCTACCCAAACTGTAAACAAGTAAACATCATGTTATGTACCAGTTAATACAATCAGCATTGCTGTCGGGTCCATAGCAAAACAAACATTGTAAACATGCTCGTTGCACAAGTTGGGCGATCACGAGATCAAAGCATTCTGGCTCATTATTAATTCGAGCTCGCGTCGCGTATGACGTTTGTTGTATCTTTCTCTTCCTTCTTCCTCTTCTCTTTTCAAATGGCTTCAACAAAAGTAGCACGCTCGTCGACTTCCTCTGTTTCTACTATTGATGACGAGTAAGTTATTTCGGTCTAGGAGGGGATAGAGGGAAAACAGACAGTACCTTCTACTGTACCCAGTGTTTGTTATAACAACCCTTGTTAGAGTACAGTGACACGTTTAATGTAGAAACTGTTGACCACGCACGTGGGAACGTCGAGTTATTAACAATTACCTAGAGAGTTCTTTCCTACTTAACTATAAAGTCTTTGCAACTTGCATATTACTGCGCCAACTGACATGAGATTATGCTTTTCTTCGTCCCTTGACGTAACAAGCTATATTGAAGGGTCAATAGTTCGTGTAGCACTCACACACTTTGTGACGTACGATTCAGTGGAGTTTCGTCCCGGGCCGAATCTAAACATGATAATTGGACCCAATGGTACGGGCAAGAGTACTATTGTGTGTGCTATTGCTCTTGGACTTGGTGGACACCCTTCGGTAAGTTTAAGCGCTTCTTATGCAAGACGATACCAATATAGGACATTGACGTTCAAACTATATCTAAAGGTACTTGGACGCGCACGAGAGATCTCAGATTTCGTGAAACATGGCGAAGATCGAGCCGAAATAGAGATTGAATTGAAATCCTCACCGAATCTGATTATTAAAAGACATATTAAGAAGGAGAATAATGCTTCAACGTGGAGGGTTAATGGTATGAAAAGTTGAACATTAAGATGAATCACTGATATCTGTTCTAGTTTGCTACATTCAATCGATAGAGTCCTACTGACACATTTCTATTAATAAAGGCGAGATTGTTACTCAGAAAGAAGTCTTGTCTCGTGTGGGGGCACTTAACATACAAGTTAATAATCTTTGGTAAGTGTCGTGAGTCGTGCACTAGGTAAAACTGTCTTTCAAGTATATTATTGACCACGTAACGTCCCATCGTAAAAATTGTTTTAGTCAATTCTTACCACAAGACAAAGTCAGCGAATTTGCACAGGTATGTTAAGCAATACTTTTGTGACTGCCCTCCGATGTGTTTTTTTAATTTCTGTTAACGTAATTTATAGATGAGTCCGCCAGAACTACTAGTGGAGACGCAGCGTGCAGTAGGTGATGCACAATTAGGTCTATGGCATGAAAGTTTAAAGAAGTTACGCAATGAAGAGAAGGATCTAGCACTGGTAACGTGAATAATTTTGTAGTATTGTGCATGACTCCCACAGCGTGCTCACCACCGAAACGATTAATTGATTAGAGTGCCAAAGGGGATAACGAGCAGGTGGAAAATTTAGAGAAACGAAATCAAGTATTAGAAAGAGACGTAACGCGATTTCGAGAGCGCGAGTCCATAATGCGACGGGTATTGACCATTATAACATTGCATTACATTTGATGATTTTATTGATCTCCAATAGTGACATGTGATTACCTTAGGTGAGGTTACTAGAAATGCGTATCCCGTTTGCCAGATATGCTGCAGCAAAGGCGGAATACGACGGAGCCAAACGAGAACGAGAGGATGCACATTTTGACTATAAACGTATTGAAGATGAACATGGTCCTGCTACTCGGGCAAAGGCGTGAGTAATTATAATGTCAATACACTACGGTACTCTGTATGAGTAAACACAAGGCAATAGATGCATCATATCTAATCGTAAAATACTTTACATGGATCAATTAGCTCTATCGAAAAAACCGCTCGAGCGACACTGCAATCTAGAAGGGATAATCAAGATGCCTTGAGAGTGAAATCAACAGAAATTGATAGAATCATTCAGCGTATTGAACAATTGGTCTGTTAAAAGCTGTCGGACGCGCTAATACTCGGATATACCTATTGTCAGACTTGACTAAATATTGTTTCATACAGGAAGGTGATGGAGACGATGCACGACGGTCGGTCAGTGAAGCAAAACACAAAGAGAAGCAAAAACAAAATAGAATTTCCGGATTACGTAGTGAAATACAACAACTTGAGGCAGTGGTTGCTGAACCACCTCCAGAATGTAATACCGAGGAGATACAACGTCAACTTGTATGTTTATGTTATTTGATTTACGCGAGGATAAGGATATCAGTTGTTGGTAACCGATTATGAAATTTGTAGGATGCAGTGAATAATAGGTTGAGACAAATAGGCGAAGACATGGCGACGACACAAGCCAAGCAGGATGAGGAAGGTGACGAGCAGCAGGCAATAATACGACAATATCGAAACTGTAATGAACAGTACGTTTGAGTTGGGAGAGAGTTCTTTGGATTATAATTTATAAAGATAAGAGTTAATTGGTATTTCGATACGATTTTATTTATTCAATATCAAGACTACAATCTCTCGCTAACGTGAAAGAACGCCGTCTGGAATCCCTACGTGAGAGCGATCCGGATATGTATAAAGCAGTGCTATGGCTCCGTGACAATCGAGATCGGTTCGCAAAACATGTTTACGAGCCAATTTATCTTGAAATTAATGTGAAGGAAAAGAAGTATATAGATGCAGTTGAAGCCGTTGCTGGGCAGGCTATACTAAAGGTTTTATCCGAATTATACGCTCTTGATAACTAGTAAAAACTTTACTAATAAAATTATATGTTTTTCATGTTGTGTTAGACGTTGTGTGTCAAACAGCAGAAGACTATAAATTATTTACAGGAGAAGTAATAGACTCACTACGTTTACGCGTGAATGCCATTTGGTGCAAGGATAAAGTTTTGGAAAATTTTAAGCCGCCAATTCCGCTCCGAGAGGTTTGTGTTTGCTTTGCTTTTATCTCAGATAATGTGTGTTTAAGAGAATATATTGATAAATTGTTGTCTGGATAGTTGAAACAAAAGTACGGGATGGAATGTTACCTTCTGGAACAGGTTGAGGGACCAAATCCTGTTCTTACAGTACTTTGTTCCGAGTCGAATTTTCATGCCGTGGTATGTGTTTTTGCGAGTATCGATATAACGATACAACATTGTTACAAGCTCTTGTATTACGTCATCGATCATTTTCAAATATATTCTCTTTTTATATTCTTGCTAGCCTTACACCTCGAACGAGACAGACCACGAGTCTTTTGTAAACTCCGTGAGATTCTTGAGGCATTTCACTTACATTTGTGGCGATATGCAGTATCGCGTTGGATTCTCGCAATACGGTCAAAAATTACCGCAGACGAATACTTTCCGAATGAGACCCGGACGATTTCTGACTGATTCGAGTGAGTTAAGCCAAATGGTGGAAATTTTAGAGTGTCACGGGAATTTATTATAGTCGAGTTTTACCGTGTTAGACCCATGACTAATTTATTTGGTTGTAGAGAATACGCAAAGAAAGCGAGAGCTCGATGCTCAAATATATTCGCTCAAAGAGCGTCGTGAAAAGGTCGACGCGACGTTGCAGAGATTAAAACGCGAAGACGATACACTTCGTGCAGAGGATGAGGAGCTGCGAAGAAAGAAGGTTATAAATCAATTCTATTTCGCATAACATATCTGTTGATTCGATCTTTGAATATGAGTTGTACGTTGGAACGCCTGAAGTCGAGATTTTGATAATCTATTCACTTTATTTATTTTACTCAAATCCCATGGTTATATATAGCATCTACTAGTCGAAGAAAAAAGGCAATTAATGAAAGAGCGAACAGATTATGAGCGAGCGAAAGTCAAGCTTCGTGAGTAGATGTGCCAACATATTTTTTTTATTAATTGTTTAGCAGAGAATGCATCACCCACTTTTTATTTTTTCAAATTTTCTAGAAACACGTCAGGAAACTTTAGAGTCCGAGATGGCTCGTCCAAATTACTTAACGCAAGCTGAAACCCAATTTCGGACAGTTATCCAGGATTTTGGACGACGTCGTTGCAGATTAGTAAAAGATTATCAAGCGGCCATGCGGGAAAGCTTACGTTTATTTAAGGAGAAGACGGGGGCAGCTTTCAAGCACATGCAGGCACAGGCAGAATTGGTGGCGCTTGCCAGACGTGTAGCAGAGAGAGATGATGCTTTGAGGGAAGCACGAGCTAAATTCAATGATGGTAAGACAAAACAGAGGATGAATATGGGGGTACAAGAGGAAATTATGGTTATTGCGGTTAATTAATTTACTAAAACTCTTTTGCCTTTTGCGCGGGTTTCGGATCTTAACTCTGCACATTTTCTTTATTATAAGCTGACCGCAAGTTTAACGTCGCCAAGGATCGCGCAAGACAACTTCTAGATGAAGCCAAAACGGGCACCGACAACCTAGACGAGAAAACTCGACAAGAGTTCCAAAACGTGGGACGGGATATGACGCTTGAAGAGCTTGAGGATGAATTAGTTAGCGAACGTGCAAAGGCAGAGTTGTACTTTTCGATTTCTCCACATATCGTTCAACAATATAATCAACGGAAAGCCGAGGTTAGAGAGGGATAATACGGGAAAGGGTGAAGATTTTTATCAACATGCTGATTACATGACGTTGATTGTGTCTTTCGAATACAGATTGATACGTTGAAAGAGAAACTTTCTAGCAAAGAATCGCGCTTGGCGGAACTATCAACTGAAATGGCCGCAATACGTGTATGTTTTTTTTAATTGCCACATATTTAATCGATTCTATTGTTAGTTTGTTCGATTCATGATCTGTCCTCTTTTTTATAGAATGAGTGGGAATCAAAGTTAAACGAGATTGTGAAGAATATAAGTTCAAAGTTCTCTGAGGCATTCGATAGTAAGTTGACGATGGGGGGAACGAGTTGCTATTTGTTATTCCGTCGATCTAAATTCGCATATGTTTCGAATTTGCAGAGATCGGATGCGCAGGTGAGGTGCGCGTGAGCACACATGAAGATTATGATAAATGGGGAATTGACATATTAGTAAAATTCAGGTGATTATTTGGTACCATTGAAAAAATGCCATTGTTCTTTGAATATTGTGTTAATTTCGCTAAATAAATGCAGAGATCACGAGAAACTCCAAGTTTTGACCGGACAAAGACAATCTGGAGGCGTGAGTAACCTGTTTCGTAACTATATTGTGTTTACACCCACCCCATTTATCGGGGTCAAGCTCACAATCTGTGCTATTGGGGTTCCAGGAACGTTCGGTATCAACCATTATGTATTTGATGTCTCTACAAGAGCTCGCCAAGGCTCCATTCCGAGTGGTCGATGAAATAAATCAAGGAATGGACCCCCGTAATGAACGTATGGTTCATAGTCAGATGGTGCAGGCCGCGTGCAGACCAAACACGTCACAGTGCGTATAAGAGTGAATAATGATTGTTTTGAATCGCTTATATGTTTATTTATTTGTTGCTCGCTCAAATATTCTTGGGATAATGCTTTGCTTGCTAATCTATCTATAACTTGT
Source organism: Paraglomus brasilianum (assembly GCA_910592345.1). Lineage (NCBI taxonomy): Eukaryota > Fungi > Glomeromycota > Glomeromycetes > Paraglomerales > Paraglomeraceae > Paraglomus > Paraglomus brasilianum. The sequence continues at coordinate 6,249 of CAJVPI010001559.1, forward strand.
ATATTAGGTACTTCTTAATAACGCCCAAACTTCTTCCTGATCTTGATTATGATGAAAGAATGAAAATTCTATGCATCTACAATGGAGAGTGGCTGCCCAATAAGTTTGATTGGCAGAAATATCTAAATAATAAGCAGCAATCAGGGAAGGAAGCAAAAGGCAGGAAGAGGAAAGCGGAAACTGAAGAGTAAGGCGAATAACGATTTCTTTGTTTTGTTGTTGTGTTTTGAGCTTTGTTAATTTTAATGTACGTAGTCAACAATATTTGGGACTGTTCGATTATTATTATGGCTGTAAATATGTGTAACGAACTATTAAAGACATGTGATTAACAAACAAAGCAAAAGTGGGGCTATTTAATTGAGAACTTTGTTCCGTGTGAGACATATGTCGTAATTATGATGTCTCCAATTCCATTCTATTGACGCTTCATGACGGCCGAAACGCTAGTTCTCTCTCTAATAGTTTTTCATTTCGATGCAACGGGTTTATATGTGCATTTCTGTGGTTACCGAAAATGTCGGCGCAATATGACAAAGAAAAATGGGGCTTGGATGTAGGGCTTGGTTTTCCCACACTATGAATTCAACGGTTTTTCGCAGATTGTTATACCGGGTCCCATGACAAAATGCAAACCTCCTTGCTACACAACATGCCGGTTGAGATATTTAACAAATAACAAATAGAAAATCTTGACGGTAGTTTTCCCTCGTTCGTTGTCGTAATTTAGCAGCAGTGGTGGTTGGCAACTAACGATATTTATTAATATATCACCGAGCTAGCTCCTCCATCCCCCCTCTATTGTCATTTCCATTTATACGTATTCGGACCATCCGATAATGTGCATGACTCTGCATGCTACCCCCTAATTTAGTTCATTAAATTACTTGCTGAAAGACTAAATTTGGATCGTCACATTACTGCACTATCCCATATAAACACTCCACTGAGAACCACACAAAACGTACAAAAAAAAACTAGCATTCTCACACATAATATATCAATAATAACATATCAATAGAGTAGAATACTAATATGAGCGAATACAAATATTTGAAAGGACAGACTGTTGGAGTTATCGGATGTCCGTTCAGCGGCGGCCAGGTCAGTATGCTTGGTTATGGGAGTGAAAATGACGCGTTTCACATAAAGAATGTGACAAACATGTATCATCGACCAAATCACTCTTCAATTATTTGAATCATCACTAAAATATTTCTCTTTCCCCCTATTCAGCCTAGAGGGGGAGTAGACCTGGGTCCGCTAAGAATAATTGAATATGGCTTGTTAGATCAACTTGTCGACCTGGGATGGTCAGTCGAGTTCGATGGCCACCGCAAGCTAGATAAATTACGTCCCACATATGATCCTGATATTGGCAAGCTGAAACAACCGCGCTTTGTTTCGAAAGTATGTCGGGAGGTTTCTAAAACAGTCGAATCTTACGTGAGGAAGGGACAGCTAGCATTGACACTTGGCGGGGACCATAGTTTGGCTATGGGAACAGTTTCGGGAACTTTTGCAGTACATCCAGACGCGGCTTTGATTTGGGTTGATGCACACGCGGTATGTTGTGACAAATTTAAATGAACACGCAATACGAGTTGAATCGTAGCATGACTACTTTAGACATAGTAAACAAAAAGAGGAGGAAGGATGTCAACTGTTGCCATATTTTTCTACATACATTCGCCAGACATACAAGTTTAATTATGATATACCGATCTCTCAATTCTCCAGGATATCAATACACCCGATACAACCGTATCTGGCAACATCCATGGCTGCCCTGTATCTTTTCTTCTCGGCATTGCAGGGAAAATTGAAGGATTCTCATGGCTCAAGCCATGTCTCAAACCCGAGCAACTAGTGTACATTGGGCTCAGAGACGTCGATCCACCGGAAAAGAAGATTCTAAGACAATATGGGATCAAAGCATTTTCAATGCATGAAGTGGACAAGTACGGGATTGGTAAAGTCATGGAAATGGCTTTAGACCATGTGTGTCCGGGAAGGGATACGCCGATTCATTTAAGTTTCGATGTTGATGGTTTGGATCCTACTGTTGCACCTAGTACTGGTAAGCAGGTTGGAATGGTTGGTGTAATTTGTTAACTTTATGTGTTACCATTGTTTTAACATGATTGGTTCGTTTTGATCCCATATTAACCAATAGGTACACCTGTACGTGGAGGTCTTACATTCCGAGAGGGACATTACATCTGTGAAGCAATTAGTGAAACAGGATGCCTGGTTGCCGTTGATATAATGGTAATGTTACAAGATTCCTATATCTCCAATGCTTAAGCATTTTCACGGTTTGTTCCGAAAACTGAACGCTTTCCTTTTGCTTCAACAGGAGGTTAATCCGACATTGCAAGATGAAGTGAGTATAGAAGAAACTGTCACTGTTGGTTGCTCTCTTATTCGGAGTTGTCTGGGTTAGTACTGTTATTATTTTTTTTGTGTTCAGATGATGTTTTATTTATTTTCATCCCTCACTAAAACAATACATTCATCATTTTATAGGCGAGACTTTATTATGAAATGGAAACATATCCCCTGCCAAAAATTACTACGATGATCCGAAATCTTACCCGAGCACTATATTTCAAGTCTAATTACTCAAAAGTTATAATAAAATTAGCACAAAGTTTAGAAAATTCGATTCGTCACAAAGTATTCTTTTTAATGATATTATTAATAAGGTGTGACCTTTTTGTATCATAGGCATCAAATTGTTGATTACACCCACCCCTTGCCAAAACGAGCGACATCACCTGAGATTAACTTGCAATTTCAAAACTTTACTTATACCCTTTTAATATTTAATATGGACATTCCTTTTGAATTCAATACATTTTAATTCCTCAAAACATGTCATTCTCCTAATTTACTAATCACGTCGCTTTGTGTTTGAATTCTCTCTCTCCAAGCAGGGAATAATTTCACCTTATTTTTCTTTCTATTCACCCACAGATTCTCTATTGGATTAAGATCGGGACTATAGTCCTTCCAATTTAGTATTGGTGTTGCCATTAAGCAACAACTTTCCCAAATCCTTTTTTTTTTATCTTGCTCTGTAATAAGACAAGCATTTTCAATATTCGCTAATACTTGCCGGCATGATTCTGATCTACTTATCATTCCGTTTGGCATCAGGCGCAAACTCAAGAAAGCATCGTTTCTGCACATAAATACCTTCAACTCGTGATTCAAACTACCTTATCTCATCACCAAGACTCTACGAATACAAATAATATTGTTTCATTGAACTCGTTTGTAAACGTTCTCCCGCCAGAACAAACACGCACGCAAAATACCTGTAATCGCACTGTAATCGCGAAACCTCTTAACAAAAGCTTTAGAAATAGTATATAAAGCGTGCATGCAGGACAGCCAGACGCATGTAAGCAAGTGAGCGAGTGAAATGCTTGAGTTAAACAACGTCTTGGATTAGGATCGCACGAATTGGGTTGGTATAATGACTACAAACTCTGTGCTGGCAATAAAGTCCGATAAAAAATAATTACGATCCTTGAAGTTATTACAGTAAACTTGTAAATTAAATATTTTAATAAGGTTAATAAGATCTTAAAAGTGCATTCAGCTCATAATTACCTCGGTCCGCAGATTAGGTGTCTGGCAAGAATGTTTTATTGGTTTACATTTTTGAGCAAAGTCAGGTCTATAATCGACAGTGACACATGTTGTGTAGGTCCACGATGGTGATTGTCTCTGCCCACGTTTCCCCTCCGTAAACTCCTTTAGCACTGCTTCTGCAATCTCTAGTCGCTTCTCCGCCTTTCCATTTGATGTGTGGGAGGTCGTGATGTGATGTTAATACTACATGATCAGTGTGGCTTAATCAATAACATTTACACAATTACTGTTGCTATTGTTAGCAGAAATTCGCGTTGTAATTAATGTGACGAATAAACGAATAATTTATTACTTTGCTTGAACAAAATTCAAACTAAAAATCTTTATCAACAAACATTAATTTCCTTGAATGGCATAATTTATAATAGCCAAGTCTACGATACGTAAAGTCTAGAAAGTTACGACCATTGACAAGAACAAGATTTACTCAGCTACCTCCCCTATCAGATTTGGCAATCAAAGTTGCTAAAATTAGGGAGGTAGATGGGAGGTACCATTAACAGTAATCGTGTTATTTATATTCTTACATCCATAAATATACCGCACTGGACTACATCTGGGTATTCCACATTCAGAGCAGAACCCATATCGAGAGAAACTATAGTTAAGTGTCTTTCAACAATAATAGTTTTTTTTTTCATACTTGATAATCCATATATTGAGTTATTGCCATCGGTAGATCCCATGACTAGTATGTCCATACAAGTCCACGAATTTTGTCTGCAAAGAACTGAAACGCACAGAACTGTGGGTTATATGCAAAAATGACAAGAAGACCACTGTGAATCTACTTCTACACTTGGATGGAAGTGACAGTTGACTGTAATACGGTTTGTGCGTTCTATTCTCGGTCACATAACTTCGTAACTTGTACCATTTGTTTTGTTTGTTTACACTTTTCGTCGCAAGATCGTAACCACTCTGTGGCCAAAATTATACTCAAGATGCCTACACTTTACATAAATTAATTTCTATTTTGCCTTTTAGTATAAAGTTTTTGGAAAAGGCATTTATGTTAATTTGATTCAAAGCATACCGTCAAGATAATGGTTTAAGATAAGCCATTGAGTAGCAATAAGTAAGACAATGTGTTGAGCAAAATTTTTTCGACCGTGCGATATGCTACAAGAGGATTTAGAGGAATTTTTGACAGGGAAAATGGAATTTTATTCCAGAGTCCGTCTTAAATAATTTAGTAAATTGGTTGCGACGTTTTGAAATAATTGTATTTTTTGCAATATACGTGTATAATAAATTTAGCATACTTATACTGCTTTACTTTTAGCATGGTAAGAATGATGAAAAAAAAAGTGTTAGACTATAAAAGCACCTCTTAAGGTGGGGCGTTGTATCGGTTTACGAATAAGCATGATATGATGTAACACAAGTGTTGAGAACGAAATTTGCATGTGCCCTTGAAAAGTTTCTTTTTAATTCAAACTATGTCGTTAACAACACCAGGGGTTGTTGTTAATAGTCCAGCAATTGACAACTTGATTCAATCCTCCCCAGAACTCGAATGGAATCCTTGCTGGCAAATTACCTGCATAGAGCCAACTCAAATTGACAACGTCTACTGCGCTATTCACAAGCAACCATATATATGTACGATAACGTTGGTGTTGCTTGGAAGCGATGAAATATGTACACCAACATTTGTGAGTGAGTTTGCCAGAATATACTCACT
>CAJVPI010001560.1:0-11589 GCA_910592345.1 Paraglomus brasilianum
ATTTGGAATGGACATAAATTCCCATCTGACATATGTCCATTCGGAATGGACATAAATTCCAAACGGACATACAACAGACACAACTGAAATGTTGAACAAGTTTACGATGCATTGATATGTTACTCGTTGTGCATTCGACAAAATAAACATGTCAATCAATTTATTTCTATATTCTAATTATACGCAGCTGTCTATTGCTCAAATATTCTGCATATGTAGCTAGTTTAATAATAAATCAGCTTAATCAATGATTTTATAAACTAAACTCTATCAAATATATAAAGTACTAAACCGCAAATAGGCAACCAGAAATTATACTCAATTATTTCATGGAGCATCGGTTTTCCCATCAGATTCGTTATTGTTGCCTGGTCCTATGGGACGACTATTATAGATAGAACACCATTTGGTGTTGCAATGATATCCGGGGCGACTATCCTCCAGCCTTTTGTCGAAGTTACTTGATAATCGATGTGTTTTTTTAGGCAAAAGAGTTTGGTAAATGCGAGGTTATAATATTAGTAGTAGTATAAACAGATTTACAAATTACTCAAAACATTGAAATTTTCTTCTTTTATTTTCTTTTATTTAATCTTGATATGATATTCACCTTTTATTGATTGGAAGTGGTATAGACACAATGGCAGTCGCAAGTGCAATGACGGCAAAGGTGATAAAAATTAGGCGAATGAGCTTGGCCATTTTGTTGGATATTAAAAAGACGTCTTGAATTTTAGAGTAGATGCGGATTTGGTGTGTCAAGAGAAAGTCGATAAGACCAAGTAGCAAAGAATGTGAGAATTTGGTATGTGTGTGTTATTGACTGAGACCCAGCTCGAAAAGATGTTGATGTCTACCGCGGGGTATTTGACATCGTATTTATACTTGATAATTGTGCTCTCTTGGCCTAATAATTAGCGAACAATCTAAAAATAGTAATGCAGCCCCAATAGTTTCATACACAACGTATTTATCTCATAGACCTACTCAATGGATGAGAGTTGTAAAACAATCTTTTATTACTAGCCAAGATTTCTAGAAACTCTTTCTTTTGTATCAACAACGTTTCTATTCGCACGTTAGTTGTCTGAAAAAAAAAAAAAAACAACTGTCTTGGCAATGTGGAAAATAACAACATGATTAACAAGTCACAAATATATTGAACTTGTCTTTAGAATTTACGTTTTTATTCCCTTGTTAAGTATTGCGTGATCGGCGGAATAATTTAAGGCCGTGAATAATTTTAATATTATCACGTAACTTTTGTTTCGACAGATTTAGTAATTACAGACACGTGGGACGATAAACTGTGTCACAATAAATAGCATTAAGTGTTATGTGTGACAATTTCCGAAAAGTTTTAGCTGTTGTGTGACAAATTAGAAAGTCTTTGTGAATGTAGAATAGAGACTGGCTCTCTCGTACTACAAATAAAGTTATTGCTATCTGGAGACAGTGTATCAAGACGTATTACACCTCGATTGGTGCAGCCGAAAAGATATAATTCTTTGTCTAAACCTCTTTGCCATTTGTGCAATGTTTGCGCAAGATCGCATTTTTATGCCAAGATCAACTGCATTTAATCTGACAGTTGAAATTATATACCAGCGATAATATACAGAGAGAAGGCTTCTTTGTATAGTTATGTAACGAATTAAAACTTGGTAGAATCATTATGGGAATTATTGTAAATACAAAAAGAGATTTAACACAAACGGTATCGTACACAAATTGCTGTATGGGAAGTTGGAAGTTTGACGCCTAAATTTGTATTACTTTATTTTGTACTAATTACTAGTCGTCTTATCTCTCGCCTTTTACGTTCACAGCAACGATGTCAGATACTTACTGTACGTAATGATATTTATCATAATATTTACATTGTCGTAATCGTTTTATTATAAGATAATTCTATAAACTAAGGCGAGCCTGCAACAGTCTCGTCAGTAAGCTTGTTCTCACGAGTTTCTCACGAGTTTCTATCGATTCATATATATTTAATCCATAATACGGCGTTGCTCATTAAACGTTTGATTTATTAAATTATTGTTCTCTTCTGCCTACGATAGCCCCTTCCCTTCAATCAGTGTAAACCGTGTTAACTTATCCATGCGCAGTTTTGTACTAGAAGGATTTGGAAGGAGCTATTAGTATTAAGGACTCCACTAGTGCTGATTAATAATTATTTCGTACATTAGTTTATTTACTGTAGGCATTTCCTGGAAGCTGATAGTCGTGCCAAGCCACATCAAATTGTCAAGGAATCACGTGAAAGTAGTGACCTAGGATATTGAATACCAAGATCGTTATATATTAGCTTTTCCGTATATAAAGACACTACAGCTGGTTATTCAAGTCATTCCTCGTGTATAACACTCGTTTTAACTCATCATACTAAATTTATTATTGCAAAGTGATCTGTCGTTTATAATATCGCTTATGACAAGCATTCTTATCGGGAGGCAATCATTTCGTCGACAATCATTTCACCGACAATCATTTCACCGACAAATCTTCACCAACATTATTTCGAAGTTATCCTTTTTTGGTAGTTAATTGTCGGTGAAATGTACTGTCGGTGAAATGATTGTCGATGAAATAATACGGACCCATTCTTATCTTACCTCGCCAAAGTCAGTTGATCCAAATTTGCCGGTACAAGACTGGAATTCGTAAATCAAAGTTCAAAGATAATCTATTATTCAAACTGCTCTTTTGGAGATAATTATTAAAATTTTTATATGTTAGTCTCGAATATTATCGTGAATAACAAATAGGGGCTCTATTATGAAGACTTGAGGGAAGCAATAAACTCATATAGATTTATTGGCTATGGTAATAAATGATGTTTCGATTCTGACAGAACACCAGCACATTAAACAGTAGTAAACATTTACATTACGAATTAAATACCGTAGAAGAATTACAACTTGCCTGGTGTGAATGCCCCACATAATTTTCTCGTAACCAAATGTCAATTCCTTAATGAAATGTCGAACAAGTCATTATGTTACTTGAAAAAAAAAAAGAAGTTATATTAACAACCGTTTATATAATCACGTAAAAAAAGCCAATCAAAAGCCTACGGTTATTAAATGACAGTATTATCATTTACCTCAACGTTAACATTTCTGCAAGGAAATATGCTTGATAACCAGTAACTCGGCGTATTAGTATTCCAAGCTGTGAAAACTATAATATGCCTTGATAACTTCTTTTCACCAGATGGATTGAATATGTCCTTGACGCTACACTTGATAAAAACGAGGCGATAGGTTTTTGACTCACATTTGGGCTCCTTCAAATTATACGGAAACCCGATTATCCCGTCAGGTCCTCCTATCGTCAGCGTAAACCTTGTATCGCACTGGTAGAAAATTGAGTGAAAAATCGAGATTCTGTTTTACTGCTTGTTTATCGTCGTCACGAAAATTGTTACGTAACAATTTGTTATTAAAAACAAAAAAACTATTTGCAGTTTGTCTATTAATGAAACCGACACTACAGTTAGACACCAGATTTCATCTTCGTTTCCATAAAATAATATTTTTCTTTAGGGCAGGTATATGACTCTTGGTACTGTTCTCTTGATAGCTACGAGCTGATTGAACATTTCTGACAGTGGGCTATATTGCTGGTTGGATTAGTATGGAGTTATTGTAATAGTTTGTGTGCGAAAACAATTAAAATAAAATAATGATGATAGTAATAATGATAACAATACTGTGCCTTTTACACGTACAAAGACTATTTTTCGCTTGGCAGCATTTGGTCGAAACATTTCTCTGAAGAAATTTGACTGTGATTTAAAAATGCAGTATCCAACAAGCCTATTATTAATAACTTCCAATCATATATTAAATTACACAAACAATAAACTCCATGCTTAAAGTTGAGTGACCATTAAACGGACTTACTTTTTCTCCATCTGTGAACAAAACGCAAAAACGTTTAATCTTCTGGGATAAGGATAAGGGGAGCAGTGACATGCTGAAAATATTGACAGACACAATGAGCATATTGACATATTAAATATCGTTATAGTTGAGACTTTTTTGTTTTAGAATAAACATGCTTGTCAACATAATAACCAATTTGTTAGTATAAATATTAGTTCTTATGGATGGTTCCTAACTTTCAAACACCTGTTCCATGCCTAAAGACATATCGAAATATCGCATTATTCCTTCTTTGGAATGCCAAAGACTTTGATAAAAAACCAATCAAAGTTTCTGAATTTTAAAAATTTTACAATGACTATTGTTACTTTTATGCTTGGGGGTTTTTTACAAGGATCTATTAATAAAAAGAAGAATATACGATAACATAAGCGTTTTAAGATACAATACGCCTTGCAAAGGTTTGTCTTTTATATTTTAACTTTGGCTTGATTGTACCACGGAAAGAAACATTTTATTGGTTTTTTTATTAAATGCGTATTTAGGATATTCCAAGCGTTTGTACACACATATACAAGATTACTACTGCCTGTCTTTACTAACGATGTAGATAGTACCGCTGCAATATAAATTGACCGGGAAAGCAACAACTTTTAACCTCGGGAGATTAATAAGTAACATCAGGTATTAATATTAATATACCTGCTTGTAAATTAAGCAATTATTATCATATTGTACATGTCCGATTTTGCAATTACCACCCCCATTGGATAACGCTTGAGAGCCAAATTACAATTTGTACAAGACTTTTTGGCGTGGGCTACTACTACTTTCCCCCAAGTGGATGCTTATAATAGGAACAAGTAAGATGGAAGCAAAACCAAAACTTTACTAAAATTCTGTCGTTAAAGCCGTTTGGTAAAATAGCCGATGTTTCTTTCTTGCAAGTCTTCTGCCGATATTGTCTAAAACGAGCGAATATGCATGTAAAATAACATATCATTGGTGTCATTGTGACAGTTCCTAAAAGAATTATCCATCGAAACTTGGAACTCCAACCAAGTAACACATATACAGACTATGGGGTGGGGGGGGGGGGGAAAGAGAAGAGTTTTCGCAATATTCCATTGAAAGGCCGACATTACCTGTTTAATTAAAAAAAAATCAAACACATTGTTACGTGCCAATTGGTAATTGATGAAATCTGATAAGATTAGCGAGACGTTAAGAAAAGCAACTTGCGCAATTAAGAATTAATGGTTAGAAACAAAGAATGTGATTAAGAATGAAATAGTAAACGAGCACGTGAAATATTGGGAGGGTAAAGGCGTCCCAAACATCGTACGAGTACGAGTGAAGAATTTAGACCGTAATAGTCAGATAATCTACAAATGGCAACACGCGGCAAGCGTAGTCTAACTCAAAACTTGTATACTGGATAATGGCGGTGTGGTATGTGGGTGGTAGGACGATATGGTGATGTGATGTAATGATATGGTGTGGTGCGGTAATGTGATGGTTAGTGTAATGCGTGCGTGGTGCGTGGTGTGTGTGTAGTGTATGCGTGTAGTGTATGCGTGTAGTATGTGTATGTGTGTAGTGTATGTGTGTGGTGTATGTGTGTGTGGAAGTGCGTGCGTGGTGATGTGTTCTGCGTGGAATTCAAAATACGAAAATGGAAACTATCCCAATTGAGATTAGACAAAAATCTTGACAAATTATTATTGGCCATAATTAAAGTTTTGTATTTTTCCCTTTATACAAAGGTCCACTCTTTGAACCGAGTTGCATATGGATGTACGGTTATAGTTAAAGTTTAACGCACAAGATCGAACATGTAGCACAATAATACAAGAAAAAACCTTCACACGAGGCAAAAAACGGGTTATTTGAAAAAAAGCTTGGCCAATGTTCTTATCATTGGCGTGTAACAGTAGGGCTTTTTTTTTATATGATTAGAATATATTTTGCCCTTTGTTCTTTAAGCGGCATGGAACTATGATGTTATGTTTACCTTGTTATCATTGTAATCGCCCTTAAAATACTTAATAATTGCGTGTCAAATTGCTGTTTGTTTGTTCATCATAATAATAAATATTTACATTTGTTTAATCGATAACACAACTTGAGAGATTATCTCAAAGAAAAAAGGTATCATGTTGTTTGGGAATTTAAAATGTGTTATTACCTAATACGAACAATCGAGTAATCATCAAAAGCCCTTTGTTCGTAGATTATCACACCCCCCCTCGGCTGTATTATTCTTCCCGACCACGTAAAAGTTTTACTTGTTATTACAAGTAACTGGTTTCGAAAGGATATCTGACATGTGTGAACAAGACAACTTTTGTTCCAAAAGATCTTCCTGCGTAATCACATGTTTGCGAGTGAGCTTTCATTAGCATCTTACTGTTGCACTGTGTACTCTAAAATCCGGAATGTAAAACAATTGCGACCACGTCAAGTGACATTAAAAGGTGATACTGACGTAACAATAATATAGCTATTTGTGGAAATTTGGATCGTGTTTACACAATAGGCATTTCCCCAAAGGAAAAAAAGAACGAGAAGAAGAAGAAAAAAAGAAAAGATGTCGTTTTTGGTACCGTTGCATTTTTTTTTGTAACGGATTTCAAGTCATCCAAAGTTGTGCATAACCGATATCAGCCTGATCTTTAGTAGTACGTCGGGCAATCCCGAATCTTTAGTAGTACGTCGAGCGATTCTTGATACTGGCCATAAATTGAGTTGTAATGCGTATCGTATCAAACAAATGTCTATTTGATTAATTGTATCGGTATCTGTTAAAAAGTTTAGCTTTTTTTAAAGTAGGATTAAACGAATGGTTGGATGGACTGTTGTTGGTATCTCCCCACCATCCACCATCCATCCACCATCCACCATCCACCATCCACCATCCACCATCCACCATCCATAATCCATCACCATCATCCGTTAAAGTTCTGCCATGTCACTCACGGCCATGTGCGGTATGTGTATTGTTTTCAAATATCGGCTGATTGGAGGAGTGGAAAAAAAGTAAAACATGAGGAATTAATTACGGGATCCCTTATTTACGGTACACCATCTATCGCTATGCTTTTTACCAATACTGTGCAACAGAAAAACCAGAAGTATGATAAATATAGCAACACATAGCAGCAGTGGTGTATTGTACAGTACAACGTTTACATTTGAAATGAAAATTAAATGCAACTGTTATAGTTATACTTATATATAGCAAAGTTGTATTTAATTTATAATTACATTTATGTTTATATTTATAATTATATTATGTATACATGTTTCGCATGGATTTTACTTCACTTTTTTGTGTTTGTTTGTCATAAAGTAATCGCTTATAAAAATCATATGTATACCGAAATGGGTTGGATGTAACACAGAATACACTCCAATAAAAGGTATCACGGATCTTTTGATTGATCGGCCCCACCTAAAAAACTGAAACATCCCCCATCCTACGGCTAACTTTTACATGCCTCCCTCTTCATCATAACGGACCGAGTAGGAAGGGATAAGACTATACACAACCATGGGAAATTGTATGTACAGATGCAGCGATGGCGAGACTGACATTCTTCAGCAGTCGGTCGACAATCAATTGTCAAATATATCATCGGTTCATAGCAGCTATGGGACAAGTACGTTCGGACTACCCAGTACCGCTACTACTCCTACCACCGCCACTACCAGGACATCGATCGCTCAAAGTGTCGCAAGCAATGGCGATAAATCGGGTTCGGTTTATCCGATACATAATAACGAGGACGAAATAAATCGGCTTCAGCTGATGCATTATATGGTGAGATACGGTTGGGAAGGCAACTTTTCAGCCCCGATACATAACATGCTCAAAGCTGGGAAAGCAAGGGTACTGGATATAGGGTACGTTGAATAATAACAAATCCTGTCTATTAAAAAATAATAATAATTTATTCATGATATACGTACGCAACACAAGTATAACTCGGAAAAAATACTTGTTATTTTATATAGTTGTGGACCCGGAACATGGATACTCGAGATGGCAGCAGATTATCCGCACTCTAGTTTTATAGGACTAGACAACTCGCCGATATTTCCATCGGCAATCAAACCACACAATGCGCGATTCTATCAGGCAGACGTTCACAACGGGCTACCGTTCGAAGATGATACGTTCGACTTTGTCCATCAACGGTTTCTTGCTCTCGCTTTGAAAGAGGAGGAATGGGTGCCGCTGATTGATGAAATTGTCCGGGTTACAAAGCCTGGCGGATATTGTGAGATAATGGACTGTGATTTTGAGATTGATAAGCAAGGACCGGTAACCGAGTCTCTTATTGAAGCAGGTAAAAAAAATAAAGTCGGGTCGGGGAAGGCGGACGTTGATTGGGTTGGGGGTTGGTTGGGGTTGGTCGAGGTTGGTCGGGGTTGGTTGGGGTTGGTCGAGGTTGGTTATGTTAGCCTGTGCCTGGAGATATTCAAGCCATGATATTTATACAGCTGTCCGTATATTTTGTTATGCACCCACTCACTCCACTTTTTTGGCTTTACAATAGTGAGAACTTGTATACAAGCCAATGGAATTAATCCGTACATGCGCGAGAAGATCGAGGAACTGTTGAGTGATACGAAGATGTTTGTCGACATTACCGTGAACGAGAAAGTTACTCCTTTCGGCAGCTGGGGTGGCAGATGGGGCGAGTTGGTAAGTGTGCATGACATTGCGCGTTTGTAAGGAATACATGTAGAATATACAGTAAACACTCATTCGCTCACTGACTATGCTACTTGTTTACTGTTCTAGGTTAGCGATGGTCTTCGAATGTCTGCCAACAGTTTCAAACCCATCATACAGCCGACGCTCGGACTCAGCGATGAAGAGTACGTCAAGTCGGTCAATCATTCCGTGATGCAGGAAATGAACGAATATCGGTCTGAAACAAGCATGTACAGAATATATGGAAAAAAGAAGACTACAGCAGTACCGACAGAATGAAAAAAGTCGTTCACGACACTCTCACACACACTCGCACAGACATGTACAGACATGTATCTCTTTCTCGCATTTTTTTTTTTTCACTTTCAGTAATTTGATATTACGTTATCAGAGACGAAAATAATAATTGTACATTGAAGTCGATTATCATCAAATAGATGCCAAACGTGTACATATGGTTTTGATAGGATACATACTTTCTTGTTATAGATATGGGTATACACTTAATCTGGTATATAGTAATAGCACAAAAATCTCGAATGGACCAATTTTTTTTATTGGTGTATTATATGATTATTATTGAATAAACAAAGAAGATCGAATATTAGTTGAATGGTTTAGAAAGTGTGCACGTTTTCATTACGACTTATGGTTGAATTTTCTCCATTGAAGCACGGGAAAGAAGGGGGGAGGAGGAAAGGGAGAAGGCGTATGTTTAGTGTGTATCAAGTATACATATTATCTAATAATCTAGCAACTGTTGGGGTATGTTCCCCCCATTCACACCAACTATTCATGGGGAATTGTTCCCGGGCATTTTTCACATTGTTGAATTTCGTTACACACAAAGTTAATTGCCGAAATTAAAGTTTCCTCGCCCCCTTCTGTGTTACGACCATCAAATGTGACAAGTTAATACAGTAAACATATATAAATTGGAATACACAACTATCCAATAAGCTCGTATCGACATTAAACTCAATTGAGGGACAGTGTTTGCAGGGAGGATGATGGGAAGGGGCAAAAACTTTAATATTAAGTATGGTATCAATTTGGCTATATACAGTACGTAGTATTTGTGTGATCGTCTCGTAAGTGCTTAGTTATAGGATAGCACAATGATAGCAGTGCCTAATTAATAGCAATCAGCACCTAATGTAGGTGTTCTATCAATTAATTGAATATCATATACAAACAAAAAAACCGTTAAAGTAATAATGGACTTGTAATTAATTATCCCAGAGTTAGCATCCCATTGTTGAGGCGATGTGAAACAAATTTCTGGACAACGCAAATTTAAATTCAGCAATCTTAATCGATGATCCACCCCCCGATCTCTTTCTCGCTCAGTTGATTAATACACAAAGTCAATTTTTCGATTCAAGTGTTCACTGGTCGATTTACTTACAGACTTTTTCATTTCCTTCCTATTTGGGTTATTCCTTGTTTTGACAAACGTTTATTACTGCAGTTCATACTTCTAGTACTTTTGCGTTAGGTTTAATTCTCTGTTGTTAACTGTTTCTTCTAAAACTCCTTGACATTTCTCCAAAAAAACCCTGCATTTTGACCTCACACGAAAGGGCGTTGTGTTGGATGGCGAGTCAATCAGCAGTCAATTGCCGATTTTGACTAGTCCGATTCTCAGCGTTCAAATAATTACAACATGTTACACGCTCAATTCGGATCATGCGGCGTGCATAGCTTGGCATCATGTGTTGTGATGGGGCAACGTTGCAGTTCGGACTTTGACGAGATTGTATGTCGAACGTTTCTTGTTCTCTTAAAAAACAATGTTAGTGTTCAGCGTATCACGCAGATTTGCAAAAGACAATAGTTATTGTTAAATAACGTTAATTACCATCATACTTGTAAACAAGCCAATAATAAAAGCTTATGGAAATGTGCACAATGACGACTTTTGTTAGTATCAATAAATGGATAACAGAGACATGCGAGAACGTTATAGATGAGAGCCACACTCTTGTGTGAAAGCGGACGGACAAATGTATACAAAGACCTGCATAAAATCGAGTACTGGTTTTGTCTGTTCTGAAGTAGTAATTCCCGATCGCATTATCGGTACTACACGGAATGGTCGGAGCATCAACAATCAATGATGCATAGTGTAAGAGCATGCTGCATAATAACGCAACAAAAATACGATCGTAAGAGTTTGATAATTAATCGGTATTTTTAATATTAAACATTTGTTTACTTATTTGGTTTACAAACCATGCGTCTGCCAATTATAAAGTCACACGAGAATTATCCTAATAATGGCTCGTATGACATGTAAGATAAATTGATTGTTTGGAGAATGTTCTTGACAGACTCGCGAAATTACGTATATTGTACACCAGGCAGTACAACAGCAACAA
The DNA here is from genome assembly GCA_910592345.1 of Paraglomus brasilianum. Classification (NCBI taxonomy): domain Eukaryota; kingdom Fungi; phylum Glomeromycota; class Glomeromycetes; order Paraglomerales; family Paraglomeraceae; genus Paraglomus; species Paraglomus brasilianum. Next base: position 11,004 of record CAJVPI010001560.1, read on the forward strand.
CAATAACAACAACAATAGCAACGCTAGACAGTACAACAACAACAACAACAACAACAACAACAACAACAACAACAATTACTACAACTACTACTACTCTGACAACAACCTTATTGGCCATCGTAAAAATGGAAATTCTCAACATTCATCCTATTCATCACATTATCCGATCAACTTCATTAAAATCAAAGAACCGCCCGTTTAAATTACAAACAAGACAGTTAGACAATGTACCTTATCAGAAAAAACGTTCTCTTACATTTCATTAAACGTTCGTATCTCTTACGATTAGCGCGCAGAAATGTAAAACTTACATTTACAGCAAACATAATGAAGATTGAGTTCAAAATTAAAAGATATACGCCATAAAAAAGTGTCAAACTCACTGAAAGTAGTCAAATATACATTTCCAACTGCTAGAAACGTTGATCGGATAACAGAATAAAGTCAGACAATGGACAATAATAGCACGAACGAATTTGATAACTAACCTAGAGTAATAAAAATACTGCACTTACAGTAACGTGCAAAAGTATCCTACCGGTTGTATCATCTAAACGTACATAATAATAACTCCTTAAATTTTCCA
>CAJVPI010001561.1:0-11586 GCA_910592345.1 Paraglomus brasilianum
GCATACTTTTTATATAATGAGTGTTGGCCCTCGGCCATCACTACAGAATGCGTCAACTCCCTCTAGGTAATTGAGTGAGCACAGAATGCAAACCTCCATATTATGTACTTACTACAACTTATAAGCAAGTCTTCATGATAACGAACCCTTAACATTAAATAAAACACGACTTATCGACCACATAACCTACCTCTACGAAAGAGTTCGTACAAGAGCAAACAACTATACAGAAAACGAGGACCATATCATATCAAGCGACATCCATTAACAGGTCGATGTCATACACTCATATCATCTAACCTTTATAGACACTTTGTCAATGCATCGATATATACGATGGCAGTATTGACGACCTAATGAAGCGGTTGACGAAGGCTCAACCCTATTGCACCAAAGAAGAGATACTAGCATACAACATCAAACAAGAATATAATAAAAAACTGAGAAGCCAAGGAAGCCTTGTAGGAAGAATGGAACCTCCTTGAACCCTCCCAAAGACTTTTATACGAAACATAATCAGATGTGATTATTACTATGCCTTTCCGTTTGTAACAGTGGAAACCGGATCACTCTTCCGACACAAAATACGACTAACACTGCGGCCACACCCCCAGAAATGTCTCATCTATCGTGGACGATGTGGATTGGAAAATCAGGATGAAGTTCCTCGAAGAGTCGATTTTATCGACATTGTAGAATTCGATAACTCGGCGCTTTACCGCTATATGAAAAATGATTACAGTATTAAATGAGAGAAGCTTCGGTAGCTTAAAGACAAGTGGGAATGGCAAGAGAAAATGAAGATCATGTTAACGTTTATCGACAGAGTTAAGCGTAAGGCTTTATTTACTAGACATTGACTATATCATTGAAATGTCGATGCGCTTGTTATTATAGTTCGTTTTCAAAATGTTGTCATATAGACATTTCCTATGAACACTGGGTATATATGCTTTTAAAGCGATTCTCCCATGTATTGTACAACCTCCCTCTTTATTATTATCCGTATATCCTTTCTCATTACCAAATACGGAAGCCAATCTTTCCACACTTTCTGATCATGACTTCGACACGTCTCTGATTCCACATACTAGCATGTCCGGGATCGTTAATTTAGTGTCATAGTAATGGTGCATCTTAATAAGTCGACAAGAATATATATGTTTATGTACAGTACATCAAGTTACAGCATTGAATAACATTTGGTACGTTTAGGAACGAACGTGTTTGGAAAGAGCAACATGAGGGGTATTGGGGAAAGGTTCATTGAATCTCATCAGAAATGAAGAGTATATATCTGTGTTTAATAAACAACGCGTACGTATATGATAATTACAGTTCTCTTTTAAAATTTCTGCCACTTATAGTTCGGTGTGACCACAACAGTCAACGACCCATAATTACCATAGCTACTCCCCATCTTCATACAACCAATCGGATACGCTTTTAAATATCTTTTTCATGTTGTTAACAAATCCGGTGTTGAGGATTTTACAAAGTTCCATTAATTAAGCACAGAAGATTTATACTCTGATCTTGAGCATAATAACCGGAAAAGCCTGTGAACGTAAGCATCATTTCCAGATGTCTGGACGAATCAAGTGTTTGGCAACGTAATTAATAAAAGTATCGCCAAACACTGTCATGAGACGGCATAGATTCTTTACCGTGTGTTCACCGTATTCTATAGGTATCAGTTAATAAGCCATTAGTTACTATTATTGTTGTCGCAACGGATGAGTATAAATAAACGTAGAATATTATATCTTCTCTACCATTAAAGGCTTTTGCAATTCTTGATTTCGTCCATTCACTAGAAAAACGTCTCATTATTAAATCACAGAAAGTATCTTGAATTAACGTTACTGACGGATAGCGTGATTAATAAATGGCAGGAGAGGCCTAAAGATTAAATAAGACATTTTGTCAAAAAAATAAAATTAATAATCAACCTATGCGAGCTGGGATTTTCGGATAACTTACTCAAATGGCACATTGTACGCTGTCCAGCTTTACAAGCACCAAAGGCTCTTTTGCTTTAACAGAATGTTTCGCTGCGATCGATCATTTTGAGCCAGAAATTATTGCTGCATCGACATTAGTAAATCTGCTGATTCCTTATGAACTCTTGTCCTAAATAAACATGCCATGTAAATATTTCCATACACTGACACACCCATTAGCCAGTTATCCAACTTGTAGTTACCTCCGGCAACACAGCCAAATATTCTAACAAGGTCCACGGCTGGATCTTGTCTCCCAAGCGCCATTGTCCTTGAATGAAGATACGAAATAGCTCTGCACAATTTTTGGTATCAAGATAGGAGAAACAAATTTATTAAATGAGAATTTTCACAAGATAAATTGCGTGGACTGATAGAAAGAATGGTGTGTTACCGCAGTTGATAATTTGTAGTGACTACCGATGAACCGTTGGTCAGCTAGCGAATTAATTCGTTCCAGGATTTCCTGGAGAAGTATTCGGCCAATTGACAGAGGCTTGGTGAAGATATTGTACAAAAGAGAACTTGATCAAGACAAGACACCTACCAGTCTCTAGAGATCTTGACCTGGATAGTACCGAAGTATTGAGAGTTTGCAGCCTGTTGGAGTTATGAGCATTAGTAGAGCAATCACCATCGCCGGTAACTCATAGCTAAGCTAAGGAATGAGATAAATGTATACCCAAGTGAATATTCTACGTAGTCAACGCGTTAAGGAGATGATGATTCAACCGCCACAGTATGTAATAAATTGTTCATGTCATCCACGTGACCATATTCTTATTAAGATTCAATTCGCGTGACGCTATTCACCTCGGTGGAGAGATATGGTTGATATTGTTACAGCAAATCAAGCCTGGAATGCTGTCGCTTTGATCTAATAATACAGTACTTACAATATTGCCGAAGTAAAAAAGTAAATGATTTATATTGTCATATTCGTGAGCAGGTGTATCAGATTTAAAGCGCTCGCAAAATAACAAGCCATTGTCAATTGCAGTATATTTGAGTTCCAGAATTTCAAAAAACTTTGGTTTTGAACAAAGAGCAAAGCTCTTTACATTTTATTAATAAACAAATAAATAATATAATATAATATAATATAAAGAACATCATCACCTTCTAACATCTCTTCTCCTTGGCTTTAAAATATTTCCAAGAGGTATTCTAACTCCTCTTGGTAGACGTTGGTTTCGGAGTTCTCCAGGGTGGCAGTGGGGGTAGTGGCAGGAGAATAAATTCTTACCATCCACCGTTCTCTTCCTTGCCTTTCTCCTTCCTTGCTCGTCCAGGAAGTCTTGCTTAACGATTGCCGACGCCGCCTCACAAGCATGTTTTCGGAGTCACTAAGTGACTTCCACGCGTCCATCGCAAGCTTCATGCCACTACCGTGCCCGCGTCGTTTGAAAAAATCCACCGCGAATATTTGTGCCGCCCACACGGTCTCTTCGGACGCCCATCCACTCTTAGAGTATTTCTTTTCCGCTCTCGTATTTTCCCTTCCTACTCTTAACGATTAATTCACCACGTAGAAACCGAGATAAGTATCTGACACAAAGAGATTTTCGTCAAAGATCTTCAAGGTGATCTTATCGTTTGGTCCATAAACTGAACACATAATGCACTTCTTCCCAGACTGGATTGTTCGTCGATGGCGCTATTTTCATTCTAGCAACTTTCTTGGCAGTGGCGTCAAAAACGATAACATATGGATCATTCGATTGGAACCAACCACCACTTTGCGCGATCAGTTTTTATTTTGAGAATTCCAATGGCTTGTCTCTCAGAAACTTCTACCGCAATAGCTTCTGCTTCTTCTGTAATTTTTCTTAACTTCTTCAGAGACAGTATCTTCGGTAATTGTAAGAGAACTTTTGAAAGATTCGTCCAGTCGGAGTTCTTCATCGACTTGACAACGAATATTCTTGCCGCTTCGAGAAGCTCTTTTTCTACTTTGTTGTTAATTTGTACACTTAACCAGGCGGACGACTTCTTGTATGTAATTGCCCATTTGTCTCTGTGATCGACCATAGTATATCGGAAGTACCAGAGAAGAATTGCCGTACTGTAGATATGGAATAGGATGAGAAATGGGTCTGCACTTCTTTTTGCGCTCTTCCTGTTGACTCGAATCAGCAAGATGGGCGTCGAGCTTGTATGAACCTATTTCGCTTTGATAAGAAATGATGCGACGAATGACTTGGACTGTGATAGTGCGTTGAGTGGTGATTGTCTTCTCAACAATTCCAAAGCTTTGTTTGTGTTCTTCGCTTTCCCATTCTGTGACGTTGTAATGTTTGATAACGTAGCGATTCACTTCTGCGTATAGACTCTTCAATTTCTACATCATTAATTGATTCACTAATCCATGTTTCCATTTTTGTGTACGATGATATCCATTCCTTTTGTGCTTCCATAAGAGAGCCCTGAGGAATGATGTGATAAAGACCGAAACGATGATAGACTTGTCAAGTTTTTTAAGTCGTTCATCAGAAGTGCTGGAATGGAACGACAGGATAAGCTCTTCAACGATGAATAGTTGAAAAGCTTGGCAATACGTTGGTCAGACTCAAAGCTTCCGTTCGCACGTTGAAGTGCGATGAGGACGGATAAAAACGGTCTTGGCGTCAATTCGTTTGGTGTCCTCGCCTTCTTCGCTTTTCATGATGTAAGTCTGCTGCAAGAAGATAAAACCGGTTTGAAAAGAGATCAGTGAACAGTAAGTGGTCAACCTTTTGATAATCGAGCAAGTTGCATGCTTGAATAAAAGTTTTCGATAGATCGGCAAGTAAGGGCACCATAATTAGTTTGGCGCATGCAAAACGTGTAAAACGTGACTTTCGAGATCGAAATAATATTTTGTTTGCCCCTCGCTATAAGCTGGAAGACGACACTCGTATTTAAAAGTGGAATCAGTAGTTAGATGACAGCAACGGGAATACATTATACGTGAAAAAAGAACACTATACATAACATAGTTTTATGAACACATTACGGTGACATCGGTTCATAACCGATACTATAAGCACATCTGTGCAGTATATAATATTCACGACATTCATACCATACGAAAGTTTATATAATGGAGCGGAAGAATACAGGAAATCCGCCTATTTTGCACTAAGGAAGAATTGTTGGCTTACGATGATACGCCAAACAAAATTGGCCACCTAAGAGAGTTTACAATGCATCTTACAACTGAACGGTCTCGAATTCTCACCGGCAAACTATATACTCGAATCAAAATCCTAGCGTTGACAGTTATAAAAACACACATATGGAAGGCGTACAGACCGCGTACGACAAGAAAAGCGAAATTGGGGAGAGTCGTACCAATACAAGAATTACGAAGCAGACATTGATGTTTCTACTATAATATTATACAATTGGATACTCTATTAATACTGCTCGTCATACAAGCTCCACGGGTTGAACAGCGCTTTGCACAGTGAACATTCTCATACCAATATGCATCTCTCCATCAATACGTTTTTTCTCTTGCTATCACTATGAGCTAAATATGACAATCGACGCCGATACCCCTGCGGTATTAGAGGGAATTTAATGGGCACATTTGATATCAGAACAGATGTCTTTACTCTATTGCTGGAGGTAAATCTATTATTCTATGTTACGCCAGAGTATATTCAGACGCATACTCAATTCTAGTTATAATGTCATCTCAATGCTGATTTGTTTATCGCTGAATATTCTATTGTAATTTTTATACCTAGAATTCACTTAAATACGCAAGTTCCGACAAGAAAAATGAGTCGGTTGTACACGACATACTACCCATATAAAGGAGATGATGGTTGGTAATTTTAATTTTGTCAGTTAAAGTGATATTGTTACTGTGAAAGAAGTCTGCCATGTTAACGCTTTGGTGTAATAGTAATAAATAGAAGCGGAAATATCGAAACGATAGTCATAGGAACAATGATATTGGAAAGGTTGTATCAGGAACCAGAGTTGCAAGTATGAGCCTTACTACTTCTCACTGATTTGTTGGTGACCTACTAATAAATACTGACTAACCCTGTTTACAACATTTAGCAACTGGCTCAGCTATCGCCACCACATACAACAGTGCAATTGCTCCCACTCAAACGACGTAATTGCACGATAAACGAATGCTGCCGCGCAATAACGTATGGCACACACATGACCTTGTCATGGAACGTTAATATATCTGCGACCTAAGCGGCCTCATCTCCCCAATTCCTAATAAAGCGCGTTTGCTTGAACATTTCATGCTCAAGGGTCACTATTACGAAATCAGTCTGTCAACATCAGCATAATTCACGTAACAACGCGAACAGTGCGATTGGAGGATGCGAAAGCCAATTTGTCTCTTTGTAAAAAAATAATAATAAACAAAAAAAACCAGTTTCTACTTATTTAGTAAAAAACTTAATAGGTTCTCATACGTCTCATAATACTGTAGATGAAATATTTCAACATTTCTTCCATCAAAAGCGCCAAGTCAGGGTTAACCAAACACTTCTATGAATGAAGACAAGACACGGTGGTGCAATACAATATTGTCCCCTTATTAATAGCTCTTCTTTAAACGTGTCTTTTAATAATACACAGACCAAACATTTGCAAAAATCCAAACTATTTGCTTTATGTTCTGTGGATCATAAAGTCAGATGTCTTTCCGTTCGATGGTCTTATTACGTGGATGAAAGAATCTCCATCGTAAACACGATCGCTTCTCTTTCTGTTCCAACCAACTTAAACACGTTAAATACGCGTTACTGTTTTGGATAAGAAATGACACTCACGCAACCCTGCATATTTCTTCCACACGCGCAAGGAACAATAGGAAGAGCATCGTGCTCATGTGATAAATTTTCGGTTTTCGGCGTTACAGGCTGATATTGGACAGGCTTAATTACCCCTTCCTTATAGCGCTTTAGGCACTCTTTTTCTGGAGATTGCATCAATTGCTCTTCTGTTATACAACTGACAAAACTTAGATTGTTCGCGATACTTTACGATGGCCCAATGTTTTTAAATAATCGAACGGCGAATCAATGTTAGCAACGTGAACTTAAACAATCTTAGCATCAATTAATGGCTCTGTCATCACCTGTCGATATGGATTTGGAAGAGCTATGCCTAATTACATCGCGGAAAGAATGATACTAAAAAATGACGTTTCCTTGCTAATTATTCCTTACACGTCCAAGTTTTTGTTTTTACTGAAAATGGGCATCGAATGTGGGAAATACAGTAAATTTAGATGATAGCATACTCAACACTCATGTAATTCTAGGGAATGATTGGGCCAAAAACGAATCGTTGCAAGATTGTGCAGAATACTAGATCACTGTTACAAGTGACTAGAAGTACAAATGCAAAGTGCTAAACGAATGATTGATTTAGTCGCGAATTGATTGAAATTGCAAGTTTTCCCGAAATGCTAACCTTGGCAAGAATAAGTTTGAAACGTCTCAGCATAAAATAACATATCAAGGACCATATCGTAAAGTATATAGCAAGTCTAAACATTACTTCCATACAAGACGATTGTACATAATTACAGTCCCCGGCGAAAATAATGGCGGCCAGTATTTTTTTAATATATCAATTTTGTTCTTATTATTTTTTTTTATTTAACAGAAGTTCAAGACTAACATTATAACTTGCAAAAAAAAACCCCCAAGATGAAGAGTGGCTTCCTTTTAGATCTATATTAATTTAAACCTAATATTATGAATAAAATTTTGAGTAAGTTGACAAAAAACAAATGTAAAAGCTTTTTTACATTAACAGATTAGATTATATCAGGCAAAAATTATATTTTTTAATCTTCTAAATTTTAATTAACAAGTCTAAAAACGCGAACATCTTATAGTAAATCCAAATCTCACCGAAATGCAAATATAAAGACATGGGTATTTTTAATCATGCCTGACATATTAAGTAAATAAGAAAAGTAATGACGATAGACCGCAAAAAAAATCCACCGAAATCCTTACCCTTTAATGACTATATCTGACTATTACATGCAAGATTGTAATATACAGGAAATCGTGCCCACAAAATTGCTAAAATAGATCCAAGTAAATGCGTAAACACTGAACGCGAGGTAGATAATTCCTTCTCTTTTTTTTTTTCATTTGATAAATGAAGCCGCCTGCTTCTTAGCTGGTAGATACGGACGCGTATATAAGGATATTACACTGCGAGGGGGTTGTCTTCGTAAAGTAGTTCTAGTGACAGCCGCTGATTTATTTTAGGCTTGGTAATATTGACGCTATCCTTTGACGATCGAGTAGACGTGACGCTTGATGATCGAGTAGACGTGACGCTCGATGATCGAGTGGGCGTAACGCTTGGTGATCGAGTAGACGTGACGCTTGGTAATTGTTCATCGAACTCTCCTACAATCATTGATGAGTCTGGATATACAGAATGAGGAGTAGACGTGACGCCACGATCATTGATGCGCCTGGATATAGAGGATGAGATAACTGAAGGGAAGGCGCAATTGGAGATGACGGTCCCACATCATTGATATCTACTCTGACTTCTGCCTCGTTGAATTCGTATGAATTTCCTAGATCCAGACCATAATCCGGTTGATTATTAATATCCATGTGCTGGATCAGGTATCCTCATTAACTACTTCTGTGTCTTCCATCAATATGTCTTGCCTGTTGGTGTCAAAATAACAATTTTTCAAAAAAATCAGTATATTTTGTCAAAGATATAAAAATAATCCCTTAAATTTCAAAGGAATGTACCTTCTTTTAGTTCTCTGCTTCGGTAAACTTGGTTTTATTCTCTTGTTCCTTTATAAAACTGTCGTCGGCCTCTTTGTCAACTTGGTATCTCTCAATTACAGATTCGAATATTTCCTTTTCAAGCTGAGCATCTTGGTTAATTTGTGCCTTTAGCCAAACATAAGACCAGCTGTATCGTTCAGTCCAATCCGCCCGATAATCAACAGCGACCAGTCTCATATACCACAGAGTGACTGCCGTAGTGCACCTTTTTAACGTGACCAGATTTGAAGCACTTTCGTTCCGTAAACGCCGTGATACTTTGAAAGCCATAGAAAGCAGCTATCTTGTCATCAAGGTTGTCTGGTATGTCAAGAAGTGGCGAATAATACGGATGGTAATGGTTTTGCGTGTAATGAATGTACCCGTAATGACTTTTTACAAAAACGAAAAAGTGGGAAGTAAAAAAAAAGAAAACGTTAATGTTTATTCGAATAAAGTAGTAATGACTATGCATATATAACATACACATACCACTTGTTTGAAGAGTTTATCAGATAAATTGATGTTGAATCTCTGCAAGATGAAGTTGCGTACGGCGTCCTCCACGTCATAAACCTGAGAGCTAATCCGTCGTTCCGAACTTTCCGCGATAGCTTTCCAGAGTTCCAGAAGAGAATCCTATAACAAGAGCGGTTGACCACACGTTAAGATCAAGAGAGCGAAGAGTTTAAGAACGCCTCCAATACTATTTCGCAATTCCTCGGCCGAACGAACTTGAAAAACCGCGCAAGGCCACCATAGGAAAACTTGAACGCATTATCAGGTCTTCGCCAGCTGATGAGAATGTAAAGCAAGCGCTCGTCGACAGTTGCCTGGGAGAAGACAAATTTGTCTTCGAGAATAAGAGATGTCGAGAAGAATTTCGCTGCGTGCCACCGCCATTGGGAAGCTGAATCTTCACCCAATTCTGAGAATACGCCGTTCTCAAATATTCCATCATCATTTTGTTTAACAAAACCGACAATGTCAAGGGTATAGGATCCAAGATTTTCGTCGGCCAAGAATGTGTTCGAATCCAAAATTTCCAGAGTAATCTTCTCATTCGGACTATAAAATGAACTTCTTCCCATACCGGATTTCTAGTAGAACGAGCAACTACTGTGATAGCAACTTCTTTAGCAGAACAATCGATAATACGGACATAGAGATCTGTTGTTGTAAGGAAACTGCTGCTCTTTGAAAGTTTCTTTGCACGATTAATCTTAGTCTGGTAACTCCGATTATAAAACCCGATTCGGTTTCTGTTTCGCGTGCCAACTTCTTACGGCCTGGTCATCTTGTCTTTACTCTTGATAGTGATTTATCATTTTCAATAGCTTCTTCGACTTCATATCTCTTATGACAAGTTGCCGTGCTGCCTCGGGCACTTCTGCTTCGACCGCGGCGTCATTGATTTGAGCAGACAACCACTTGTACGACTTTTCGTATGACTGAATCCATTCTGAACCGGTTTCACTTTGATATGACGGTGACGGTACATCGAGTGATAATTGTCTGTTGAGTCGTAGTGACAACCATACGTTTGTTTGTGTTCCTCGCTTTCCCACTGATCGAATTTGAAGTGTTCGATCACGAAGCGATTAGAGGCATTGTATAGACGTTCTTCGATGTCTACATTGAGCCATTCTTCCGTCTTTGCACAGCTTCCAATCCACTCATTATGTTTCCATAATAAGATTCTCAAGAACGAAGTCACAAGAACTGCAGTGAGGACTCTCTTGTCGAGTTGTTCGTCGTTCGAGCTGTAAATGCAGAGATAAGTTCAGCCTCGGATGTAAAGTTGAACAGTCTCGCCGAGCGTCTGTTAAGTACGAAAGAACCATCTTGACGCTGAGAAGGAACAAGGTGACGAATAATTTTAGTTCCATCGTCCAAATCACACTGATAACGTGCGATTGTCCTTTCTTAGACCGAGGTCACGTGATTTACTTGACAGCCATCCGCGCAATGCTTGACAAAGTCTTTCAATTCAAGCTCAAGAGCGTGTCGCTGAGTAATGCGTTGTAGTCGTACGGTAAACGTATACTTGTCCTTAATTTCGTATACTGGAATGTAAAAGATTTCGGTGAGTTGTTATTATTATTATAGATGGTTTACGTCTTTCCATACTACTGAACCACCAAACAGCTGAGGGGAGTAGTTCAAGTATAGCTACCAGGATTAAATTTGGACAGACGCAAGACGCATTAGTAACCAACGTAATATTAATATAAAAAGTTGTAACCAATGCTAATGATATTATTTCACACTTTGAGATCGTCATGTGATAGCAGATAACAATATGCGTAATCGGACAAATAATAAATACAAATTGTCGCATATAATCTCTGTATAATAGAAGATTAACAGCATTTGCTCGATACAAAGCCTTTGAATAAATAGTAACTTATAGAATACAATTATAAATGCACGTAATTCCATTATTTATATTTTCTACATAAATAATTGGAAAGCTAGTAATAAATTTTTAGATCTAAATCACATTTATTGAATGCAATAAAGATTGCGGCCAAGTCTTCCACTTGCAAGATATATCCGTTGACATTTTATTATCGGAAACTTAACTCCGACAATGCAGAGTGTCTTTACGATTTAAAAAACAAATATTATTATTATTATGTGGTATACTAAAATTAATTTACCATGGTATAGCGAGGTGCTTTGAATGACACATATACTTTATGTCATCGTGAATGCTCAATATTAAACATTTTTTCTTTGTGCATCGTTAAATCGATTTACCTTAGTATCAAGAACATTGTTTTTATAATTAGCATATAAGG
>CAJVPI010001562.1:0-11578 GCA_910592345.1 Paraglomus brasilianum
ATGCCTGATTCCGCACCAGAGGAATACAAGAAACTTGCCGAGCGGTGTTGTGATGCTGATCCTGATAAGCGTCCACGTGCATTTACACTTTATTGGGATATTGAAGAGCTTATTGATAAGGTGGACAATTCCGATGACAATACGTGGAATACTATCTATCATAATGATGTAAAACCCTTATCACGTCTCGAGAAGGAGAGTAAATATTCTAGTAGGCTTTTACCTACTAGAGATTTGCCTAAACCGACAAATAGCTACGATTTGGATTCAGCTGCAGGTATGAAGATAACAATTGGTTATGGATAAAGTCAATTTATAATATTAACATTGTCACTGCTTATGATTTAGTAACTCAAGCGCTCTTTGAATAAACTTGTAATTCGCGGTTTATTTACAGTTTATACGGTCTTACTCAACGGTTTACTCTTTCAATTGAATAAATTAAATACGATATGCTTCCATATATGTTATTATGGGTTGAGTTAAAAAGATACCGAAATAAAATCGTGCACGTTTACTGAATATGTAAGCAAATATAGAGAGTACATTATTTAAAGTTTATGAAACTGGTAATGAGTTCGATCCTGAATAAAGTGCGTAGCTACATTCGAACTCTGTTCGCTGGACGGTGAAGCTTCATTGTCAATTTCAGCACCGGCCGGATGATGCGTGATGTTTTCATAGTCCAAACAGTTGGCCAATGAATGGGGCAAGATTATCTTGCTCAACCTTTCACTGTGATTGCCTTCATTTGAACATTGGATAGTGGTATTTAAAACTTGATAGTCACTTGGTGACTAAAACCTTAGTTCATTCCACTGCATTTCCCTCGAAGATCACCACTCTTTTCATGATATTGTTGCAGTTGCATAGCCTTGACGCGCGTAACGATGCAAGTTTAACGGATATCCACAACACAAATAAAACTTGCCATACACAAGTGTGCCATCTATATGTGTGCCAAGAACTGCTCTGTCATCATATCAACCGTGCGAAATAACGTTTGCCATTCCCAACCTGTCTGAGCATATACTAGCTACAAGGTCAACCCGATAAACCGAAGTGTATATTCAGGGAATCATACGTTCGGATAAGCGGGCAAGTGCTCAAGCTGCCAGATAATATACAGTATATCATAAACACTACTTTCTATTTGCTTATAACATAAGCTTACTACACTAAACCTTAAAGTCAGAGATTAATTGACGTATTTTTTTTTAACTCATACAGCCAATGTCCGTTCTAGGAAAGTTATTAACAATTTTTATAGACAAATATAATTGGTCGAAATATGCGGTTATCGTTTGAATTATTTTTTTCGGTAGATTTTACTATGCCGTATGTTTGGATAGACGTGTCTTGTTGGTGGCCTTCTTGGTGACATGCAGGCGGCAGGCCGTTATCTAACAAACTATATCATGCAGTAATATTTAGTACTGTATATAAATGTAAATTACATATAACATGTGTATTTGGTTGTTTGGAAATAGAAAAAAACTCATCTTGCGGATATTATCTACACTGCCGGTAATGCTCCCTTCTACGATGTCATCTTTTTTAAAATGGTCAATTGATTATGATGTAAAGTCAGTGGTACTATTGAGGGGTATGTAGGTTTCTATGGTGATGTTGACTTCTTATTATATTGAGATCGTTTTAATATATATGAATCGCACAACAACTCATTATAAATTATATCGCGAGATTATAAGTATTATCATCATATCGAGCCCAATTTTATTATCACTGACTTGGTTCCGGGGGAAAGCATCATATTGGGCCAACTTCATCTTATCGGGTGATCATTATATCGAGAGTGACCGTGTATAACTCCTTTCTAATTACCATTTCTGATAGCGATCAATCGATTTATAGAGTTGATGTAATTGATATTACATATTAATGTTTTGTTTTGTTTTTCCCAGTTTTATAATAAATTCTATAACCCTTGTGCTACACTATTGTGATATTCAGTCACGTGAATATCAAGAAATGCATTTTATAACATCTTTCAGCAACATACTCAACAACAAAACGTAACAATGGGAGGACACGAAAGTAAGCCCAATCCTCTTTCTTTGTAGTTTTAAACTCAGCACCCGGTTGCTATCAATTCGGAATATTTGTCTCAACGCAAAATCTCTTTGCTCTGATGTTATATAACATGGGAACAGACTTAAGGGTCGACCCAGGTATTGAAAAATGGGCGACCATGCGAGGACGCACTATAGAATACTTTCGCATGACGCCCAAGAATTTCGCATTGGGTATCTTCACTTTAGGAATAATTCCAGCTGGGTTGTATTATTGCGGCGTAAAATACCAGGTGAGTACCAAGACAGTGTGGAGAGCAGAGTGTAAGATATTGTTATGGCAAACTACTATGATCTTTAATGACATTTTTGCAGGGAATGTGGGATATACAAGGACTTCGGGACGGTGAATCGCCACGAGTTAAAAAAGACGACATTAGCTAGTCCCCTTATAACAACAGACGGGATATTTTGTCTTCACAATCGATTGTGCAGTCAATCGGATAAAAATAAACCAGTTTCTTTTATCTAGTCTTTTTTTTTTACGAATCAGAAGCTTTTCGACATGAATGTTATCTCCTTCTCTCTCTAAAAACGCGCCTATCTCTATCTCGATCTCTGTCTCTGTCCCGGTCCCTATCTCTGTCTCTATCCCTGTCTCTATCCCTGTCTCTGTCCCTATCCCTGTCCCTGTCTCTATCACCATTATTTCTTTCCCTTCTAAATGCTCCTACGCCGGGCCCCCTATCTCTATCCCTCTCCCTCTCCCTATCCCGATCTCTATCCCTATCCCGATCTCTCTCCCTATCCCTATCCCGATCTCTCTCTCTATCTCTATCCCTATCTCTTCTTTCCCTTAACGCGTTTCCTCTCCTCTCGTTCGTGTTTCTTGTGAACTGAGGTCCATGGGATAAAGCAACATCAAGGAAATCTCCAATTACAAATCTCGCATCATCGAGAGTTGTATCTTCCTCGGTGGTGGATCGATTGTTCATTACCATCCCGAGGTCTTTGAATACGTAACGTCCGCGTACATTGTCTTGATAGACGAGTTTAAAAGATAAACGAGCAGCCATTCGTTGTGCTTCAGGGTTTATTTCTTTTAGTAGGTTGGCTAATTCCTTTAGTGTTGCGTCCTTCCTATAATATGGTTAGAGATTAAAGTTTAAAAGAGATTAAGGAAATCAATCAAATGGAGATATTGCATTGCGAGAATGAACCGAGGATCAATACCATGTATATATTTGGACTTCGTCCTCTGTCGGCTGACGTTCCGTTGAATAGTCTGTTATACTAAATCAAATAATTGAACATGATAGAGTAACACTGTCAAGCTATAGCGATTACTACAATGGACGCGCCGCAATTTTAACCAACCTGTGATGTCCGCCTTCTTTACAAAACATTCGTAATAGAAAAGGACATGTCTACAAATGACATAACATAGCCCATATAAGCTAGGAATCGCGTCATACTATTCACTATTGCAACTTCCCTTCTGGTCTGACGTACCTTCTCACGATCTACCACAACCTTTGCTTTACTGCCTTTTGCCTGTGTGTTGGTAATAGTGGCAGTTTCAGTCATTCTTTCTGTGCTTCTTCGTTATTTATATTATACAGTCGAATAAGGCGGTGAACGTCGTATGAAGCGACGGTTGTAAGTAGATCTATGTGATATTCGAGACAAGAAAATCTCAAAGGACTGAATAGCAAAGTAAAAAAACGGCTCTGCTACGGATGAACATTCTTTTGTGGTTGCACGAAAATGTTGGCATTTCTATTGGTTGGATGCAATCAAATATATAAGTCCATTAAAAAAAAAAGATACCCCCAATTTTATAATTGACAAGTCTCATTATGGCGAATAACTCTAGCTCCCCCACGTATGTTTTAGTTGTTTGCTCAATAGTTGGTCCGTTCCGTTTTTTGCAACTTGTAATGTAATACCTTTCCTCTTTCAGGCTCGCTCGAGCCCTATACAGGGGTGTTTTTAGACGAAATTCGATATTCTTGATTGGTATATTTGCGACAGCGTTTGCCTTTGAAATAACTTTCGACATTGCGTCCGACAGAATATTTGATCGGCTGAACCGGGGGGTAAGCCAACGATTAGTTTAGGCTGCTAATTGATTGTACGGGTAAACTTTTTCTAAAATCATATCTTTCTCTTATCATACAACAGAGACAATGGAAAGACATTAAAGACAAATACGCGAGCATGTAATGGATTATCTATCGTATGAAGTAGTTTATTCTGTGCATTCAGAAAAAGCTGGGTGTGAGTGTATTTGAATTTGATATTTCATCTGAAGGGGAAGATGAGCGTGTATACAAAGCGGTCGATTTTACTCTCTTCGATGAATTGATAATAACAATAATCTGAACAACGAATTCTTAACGTTAGAACAATTTCAATAATATTTAATTTATCTTTTCCGGTGCATTGATTCTAATACTATTACTTTCTATCCCGGTCTTGCGTGCTTTTGTTCTATATCCCTTTTACATTAATAATGTTGACATTACTGGCTCTCTGCTTACCCCATCAATTCTGTATCTCGTTATTAAATAGTCAAAACGTCATATATGCCGGTCGCAATTAACGGATCCACATCGACGTTGTTCATGAGTAATTGTCGGACAATCACAAATCACTGTTAGCTATATAAATATTATATGCAATTAAACAGTGAAGATTTGTGCCTTTAATCTGATGCCCAATTGTGATCCCTCTTCAAATAAACAGCATTTCCATGTGTGGTATAATGTACAAGGAAAACGAACTGATAAGTTATATTACATGAAAAGCTAATGTGCGAGAGAGAGAGCAATTTATTCAAGACGATGAAGTCTCCTAATTGGCCAAGTCAATCCCGGACTTGAAACGTCCAATGGTCGGAATTACAGGCCGTTCGAAGCCACCCAGAAATTGGTATGAACATAATGGATTCTAATAGGGTCAAACGTTTTTAAAAACGACGCAATGTACTGCTTTATTCAAACATAAGGTTTAGAAAAAAGCAAATAGTGAACCTATTATGTATTAGATTATACTATATACTTCAATTGCTAGTATAACAAGTTTATAGTCATTGCATTATTCTAACCGGATATTCATATTAACATTCTAGTTCCACTACTGACATCGGTTCTCCATAACCTTACGTACTCCCAATATCAACTTCCTCCCCACTTATAAAACATCTGATAACGTTCAAGTCATCGTCCAAAAATATTAAATCAGCGTCGGCACCGTAGCTTAGAGTTCCTTTTCTGTTTTCTATCCCTAGTAGTTCTGCTGGATGCTTAGTAGCTGCTTCAACAGCTTCCACAATCGAACAACCGGTAAACTTTTTGAAATTCCTAACACATTCACTGATGGAAACAACGGACCCTGCCAAACGACCGTTGTCGATTACCTCCACGCGGTAGTCATCGATTTTTCTTATTTTCGCAGTTCCTATTTTATATTCACCTGGCGGAAGTCCCATGGCACCGACTGCGTCAGTAACGAGGACCACGCCAGACGGATGGGCAGAGTAGGCTAGTTTCACAGAGTTCGGGTGGACGTGAATACCATCACATATTAAACCGTAATAGGGACGAGATAAGTGGGTAGTACTGAGAAGGCCAATTATTCCTGGATCTCGGTGATGAAACTTGGTGCAAAGTTGGAAGAAGAAAAAAAGATATATATTAGAAAGCAAAGAAGATTGCGATGCGTATATGGAAGCATCATTTTACCTGTTGCATTGCATTGAATAGATGAGTGATAAATCGGGCCTGTATAGGTCGCGAAAGTAAATATGTGTGCGAACGTATATATGTATCATGCATAAAACAAAAGGTAGAATCAAAATATACCCCGCTCTCTACTGCACGCTCGGCTTGTTCAACTAGCGCACATGAATGCCCTGTTCCATAACGGTTTAGTAAGTGGCGATTCCTTTACGAGTGATCAAAGTCTGCACAAAATATTTCACTCACCAATGCTAACGGTCATACCAAGTTCGATGAATTTCTTAAACAAATTCTGAATTCCTTCTAGTTCAGGAGCAACGGTTATTATCCTGATCGATGGGTTTTCCGTTTCCGTGATACCGTATACTCTCGCGATATCAGCAAATCCCTTTGGAGCATCGACCAAGAGCTCTTTGGGATGAGCTCCAGATTTGTCTTGACAGATGAATGGTCCTTCGACATGAGCACCTGTAATACAAAACGCAAGAAAATCATGGGCCTTACATTGTTCATATAATTCAAACAAAAAGCCTCAAAAGATATACCTAAGATCTCTGATCCATTATTTTTATTTCCTTTGCGTGGCTTAAGCAACGGCAATACCTACGGTATATTATAGCTCATTAATTATAATCACGATCATCGGCATTCCACAAGAAAGTTCAGCCTCTTCACCTTGTGATAAATCTCGGGCGACGAACTAACAATAGTCGGTGCGAAACTTGTACACCCAAACCTTAACAACTCCTTTGCTACTATGTCAATGTTTTCCCTCATTTTTTCTTCTCCTACCCAGTTTGAGAAATCAACACCGAACGCGCCATTAATCTGGACATCGATGTATCCAGGTGCTATGATCAGTCCTTGCGCATCAATTATTTTCGATGGTTTGCTACCCATTCTATAAAAATGGCTCTGTGCATCAACAATTTTCCCCGATTGGATAAATAACACGTCGTCATGAACAATCTGGCCGTCGCGTATTAGGCGACAGTTTTGTATTTTTGTAATAGAATCGGTCATTGTCTAAGTGGAGGTAGCGAGAGACGAAGGCACAATAATATATATAACCTTGGTGGGGCGTGACGATCTCGGAATTTCGGCACGCACGAATCGGGATATGAAAATCCAAATTAATAAGCGAAGACCGGATCTGTGTAGATTCTAACAGTTTGAGAAGGCCAAATCAAAATTATCATTTTATGAGTTGCTGATCAGCGATAACGCAAATATCTAAGACCCTATAGAAATGAATTTCTAATTTCGTGGGTCTCAAATTATGGGATATACAGTACAGTACCTTAATGGTGAGATGCTTTTCTGCTAATTATAATAGAATTCATTGTTTAATATTTTATCTAGTAATTAAGATTAACCTATTACATCTTGTCTTACCGAACGCTAAAGGTCAACTATTATTGATAGCACACTGGAGCCCGATCAATGTTTAGATCATATTTTCCATCAATCCCCAAGTAATACTCCATTCTTTAACCAGAACTCATTGGAGACCGTCAACTGGTAATAACGGTGTTTCTTCAGGCTTGGACAGATCTGGTTGTTGATAGTCCCTTTGGCTTTAGGACTTCCACTATCAAATAATGTAAGACCAGTGCTGTCTATGAGTCTTCTGTCTTCACGAGTAATAAAACGTTGAGCGACCGGCATTTCTTAATGCATCTTCACCATTGTTATTGTAAGAGGTAAGTAGCTTTCCTTTAATTCCCCTAACCGTTTTATGATCTGCACGTCTGCCAATAGTAATTTCATCTCTCTTTTCTCTTAATCCGAGAGATTGGGCATAATTACATGAGACGGAAGGTGCATTTCTTCAATCTTTATGCGAAGCGCATGGCTTGTGTTTAGATAAGATAAACGTGAATATAAATAAACACCATCCTTTAAATTGTTTGGTAAGTTGTAGTTCACACAATTTGGTTCACACGTACCAATCCCTCCACACAAATGTTGGCCATCATCTGCACAATACATTAGCCAGTGCCAACATAATTTATCTTTTTCTACCCCTATACTGTACGAATATTGTCCACTCGATTTTGGCCTTTTTCTGTAACTTCAAGAATATTAATATCGTCGATCCTATTTATGGATTTTCTTATACCGGAAGCTTCCCATTCAATATAATCTGTGGCTCCCTCATAGCTCTGCCAATAAAGGACCCACCAAATCAACGCGACGTAATTTAATCAATCCCTCACGAATTAATGGATTAACGTATAAACGACTTTGGGACTTTAATCGTGCATTTCTCAAGAGAGAATGGTTTACAATATACCATTCGGCTGCTCGGTCAAAAGGACCATCATTGTTGTAAATAATTTGACATTTTAAGAAGAGAAGCGATGAAGTAAAGTCAAAATTTAACGAATTAATCTTCAATCGAACGAAAGTCTTCAGAGGAAAGACGCGTACGAAACTATCATTATATAATCACTAATTCGTAATACGAGACACGATAAAATCAAATTCTACGAAATTTACCATCTTGTATAATGTCAAATACACAGTGAAACTCGATAAGTCGGACACTCGATAAGTCGGATTTGGCTTAAGTCGGACAAAACCACTCAGCCTTTATTTTTTATATTTAAAATTTACTCGATAAGTCAGACAACATATGTTAAGCTGTAAGTCGGACACCTTTCCAGCCAGATAGTAGTAAATGACTCGCTAAGTCGGATTCACGTGATTTGACAAAATTTTACCAATTTAGTAGCGGATTATCCAATCAGTCATTTAGCTTAAAAGTCATGTTACTCACCGATATCAAATAAAGTTGCTTTAGATACTTGGAACAGAATAATGACATAGAAGTAAATAGTCAATTTGTTTCAGGATTAAGAGATTTAAAATGGAAAAACAAGTTACTTCGTTAAAGCAAACTAGCATGGACATTTATTTAAATAAGCAATAGTAATAGCAAAGTTTTCATCTTTATACTAGTAGGTTTTGTTTTTTTTTGTGTTTCAGAATGTACTGATTTTGGATGTTAACATGCCAAACCACCCACGGGCGTTATAGGTGTTGAAATGTCGACCAACCAACCTGAAATTAGTAATACCGTTTCTGGTTCGTACTTTCGTATATGGCTATTTATACTCTTTTTATTATATTCTAATTTCTTGTATTTATGTTTGAAGAGCCTGATCTCGAAAAAAAGTTTGCTGAAAACCTAAGTTTGAAGGACTCATCTGACCTCAAGGATGAGAAACAAAGGAACATAGCCTCAGAAACTAAGTTCGAAGCGGATAGTATTATATCAGTTTTTCTCGGTGGCAGTATACAAGGTCAACCGAAGATGTCGGTTGTCGAGCCAATACTCGGGGGAGAGCGGAACGAATATTGACCTTGAGATTTAGCCTTTTTCCAACGAGATCCTTGATCACCTCTACCTCGGTAAATCCGCTATGACCTTTATGATGGGTTTAAACGCTCACGATTCTAGGTTCGATCTTGCGTACGCCTTCTCTGGATTTATAATTAATCTCGAGTAAATACGTCTATTTCTCTCTGTGGGATTAGATCGAAAGCCTATAGGTTGGGAAACTTTTCTAACAATTGCGCTAACTAAATTAATTATAAATCTTTATTGTCAAGGGAGGATAAAATCGAGGACAAGATCGATTTTATCAAGCACCGATCAAGAAAGCGTTTTCAAGCTTTATCGGCGCTCCACAATATAGATCAGAGAATACAAATATAAGTCGGATAATTATGTTTATTTGATTAATAATATTAAGGAATATAATATCAGATAAAGGGTCATCGCTTCGCAATATACCACTTGTATCTCGTTATAATTCACCAGGCTGACTGATATTATTTTAGATGACGACAACTGAATTTTTCGAAGCTCTCTCAAAAATGCCATTGGAGAGTTATTTTACTTTAATCCCTCTATTTATCCTCATCGTAACGTTGATATTTGGAGAAAACCTATTTATATACCTATTCATTGTCATCATATGCTTCGTTTTCTATATTTTCAAACAACAAATTGATATGGAACTCAAATTATTAAAAGAGAAACGAAAAAATGAATCTAATGAGATTTATAACAAAATAGATGATCTTACCGAAAAACTTTCTCTGTTTTATGAAGAGTTTCAACAAAAATCCTATGAAGGAGATACCCTAATTAATAATTCGAGTAATCTCTCAAGTAATCTTTCAAGTAATAATTCAGGCAATTTTTCAAGTAGTTCTCGAGGTAAGATTATTTCAACGTATAAATATCCCGCCTTCTCGCAGTAACTGCTCAAAGCCAGAAAAACAGACAACATATACTGATAACATACACCTTTTTTCCGAAAGGCAAAGAGGAAAAAAGGGGCTCAAGACGCACTTCGTTTTCAGATCCAGTTTTTCAGACCTTTTCGACGAGACCATGCGAGAAAACGATTATTCTAAAGCTGATATGTTTGCCAAAGTTGTAAGCGAACTTAGAAAGGAGAAGAAAATAAAGGTTATATCGAACAAAGCGGTGGAAAATTATTATAATCAAACAACGAAACCCGACGCCAGGACTATAGGAGCAATCAAAGTCGAATTTTACTTTATTCGAAATTTGAAGCGTCTGGACAAGTAATTAATTTGATCGATCAAACCCACAAATCCTTATTGTGATTTCAGAGGGCAAATGTCATGTTATTGTTAATAATCTGCAGAACAAAATTTCGGACTAGATGATTCGTACCATAGGCAATTCATTTTACGCGTCGTATCTCATTGTTATGGGTAAAAAAGAACTTTCAGCGTGGATACGTTCCGGCGTCGTAGAAAAAAATCTTAAAGAAACTTTTGACTCCACTTTGGACGCGCTATGTGATGCCTGTCCGTTGAGAAAGTCCCGCGAGTCTATATATAAATCACTTCACGACCTTTTATATAGCGATAAGACCTTTCGTCAAAGTTCTCTAGCACACATCACGATGTTCGGCTGGCTTGAAGATAAAAAATTATCGTCATCCTCTTCTTCCTCGTCTCAAAAACAGTCAAAGCCTTTTGCGGTTTTTAAAAAAACGCGGTTTCATTCATCTGCTGTTGGTCAACATGCAACCGTCACCAATAATCGCAAAGATAATACAACCGCTCGCGATTCTCCTCCATCAATTGAGCAATCATTTTCTTTTACCAAAAAGGAACAAGGAACGATTATAGAGCCTTTCATTAATCTTGCTGAGAGAGCAGTTTATGATTTCCTTGTCAACAACGAAGATATTATTCCTTTAGAAGTCGTTGAATCATTCGCGGATAAACAACGGCCTCCCATTAGCAAAGACTTCTGCAACGCTGATCTATTATGCATGTTAAATTTTATCCTGGAAAACATTACTATTTTCTCAAAAAAATCCGCGTTCCATGGCCAATATAAGGCCAACCCTGCCGAGTTACTAATTGACTTTAAAAAGAATGTGAGAAATAAATTGGCTCATGGAATTGTGGTTAGCGGAAAAGGTCGTTGGAGCGACCATGCACTCCAGCACGTCTCTATATTAGCTTGCGAAGTTATAATTTGCCTTGGTAAGTGACCATGAGAACATAACAATTTGATTTTACTTAAGAGTATAAACTGATTTTTTTATTTGGTGTTAGGTGGGAATTACGAAGAAGCATTCGCTAACAAGGAAGATAATGATAGCGAAATACAGTAACGTGCAAAAGTATCCTACCGCCTGTATCACATGAACATACATAATAACAACCTTAAATTTTCCTGAAAAAAAGTGTAACACAATGCGTGATCACACGCACTTTTATAAGTTTGTAAACCATTTTTAA